>VURO01051121.1:7232-21092 GCA_015108175.1 Pelvicachromis taeniatus | reverse complement strand
CTGTGGGCTAGCGAACCTGCTAACTGTGATTTTCTGGTCTTTTACTTCCTCTCCTGGGGAGTCGGGCAGAGAGAAGTTTCAGGGAGCATCACTCGTGCACTGGGCTACCACAGACAAGGAGACACTCGGGAGCAAAGGAGGAGCACATTGGGAACTGCATTATTTGTGAACTGTTGGAAAATGTTTTGGAGCACTGTAAGTAAACGCTTACTCTTTTCACCTCAGTCTAAAAACCACGCCTGGGTCCTCTTTCCCTCTCACTTCCGTAACAATTCTCCAATAACCGCCGGTCTCTTTTAAATGCCGGGCCGGCCGGATAATTTTTTTAATCAGTGCCCGGGCTACTATTGGAAGATATACGGTATGTGCAGTACATTTCTACTGAAAATAGTGCAGGTATCATGGGGGGGGGGTTAAGGTAAGGAGAGGCTGTGACAGTACTTTTGTTTCATGCAGGTGGAGCTATATCTGAAATACTGGCGTTCATGTTCCATCATCCACCCATCCGCTATACAGTTCAGTCACGTATCCCGTCTTGCCAGTCACACTCACGTTCCCACTTACAGGCAGTTTAGAATCACCAGTTAACATGTTCAGCTTCATTTTACGTTTAGAGCACAGGCAGCATCCCAAACAGTAAGACTTAAAAATGCTGAGTGGTGGATTTAAAGTGGGTAAACAGTGGGGCATATAGGGGGAAACTCTGACAAATGGGAGCTAAATTAAAAGACAAACAAAGACATTTTACAGTTAAAGACCAGTGAAATCAGCAGGATTGATTGGACAAAACAGCTTTAAAAGTCAAGAAAACACTCCAGAGCTCAAAGAGGACTGGTCCTAACTTCAGTTTACTATGATGTGTGTCCTTGTATCACCCGCCCTGTCCAAAAGCAGGTATGTGCAGAGAAGTGAAGGCTGTAATCCTTTAAGAGGATCAAGTCTGACTTCCAGGGGGAAGGGAAACAGAATCCACTAACTGTCTATAGTAGCCTGCACATGCCATATCTGTCATCTTGGCTAAGTGAATATGTGTCCACTTAAAAAAAATGCTGAGTTGACAGCATTTTGATGGAGGCTTTATGGAGTGTAAGCAGTGATGGAGGCTGAGGCTACCTCAGTGATGGAGTCCATATCTACAAGTATCCTGAGTGTGAGGACGACTGAGAGGAGGAGGAGTTAAGGTAAACCACAACTGTTCTATTTCAGAATATGGACACGTACTTTGGTCAACAATACCCAGCAGCCACAGATGCATTATTACATAAAATCATTTTCAATTAATCTTGGCTTTGTTTCCAAATCTTGGTCTTTTAAAACCTGCTTGTTACTGATTGGATAACGCAGAGTTTACAGCACACAGTAATGTAGCCTTTTGTGGATATGAGGAAATTTTAAGTATTTTTATTCATGCTCAGACTGACATTTTATATCATGGCACCCATGTTTACCTGTGTCGTCACTAGTTAGCAGCTGGTATGCCTTTGCTGCTGGGAGCTCACAAGTGTTTTTAAAAAGTGACATTTTAAAGAAACTGAAATAATTTGTTGATGACGATAAGCATCACAGTTTAAAGTAAAATTTATGAGCTTATTATATCATCACTGTTTCAAATAAGCTTGTTTTTATTAGAGTAAATAACCCATCAACTCTACATGGACCCAGTATCTACAAGGTTAACCTAATATTGTATGTAAATATGTTTCAGTACAAACTTAATGCAATACACTTATGTGACTTTTTCTTAAGTGCAGTCTCATGTAAAAGACCTCAGGTGAGTCTGTTCTTCCCAAACACAGCCATGCTGATGCTGGAGGTCATCTGCAGCCTGATTGGCTGGCTGTGTCTGTACTTCTTGTTCATCTGCACCTTCACTCAGCGGGGGCCCGAGTGGAACTGTCGCCTGGTTACGTTGTCCCACGGCGTCCTCATAGTGCTGCTCACAGCTTACGTCCTTTTCGTAGACGGACCCTGGCCCTTCACGCATGCAGGTCAGTGCACCGCATCACACAGTCTGTATTTCAATCAAAAACAATACATTTAAGTTAAGTTAAGTTAAGTTAAGTTAAGTTAAGTTAAGTTAATTGATGGCTGTAAATTTAGACTGGTGCTAATTATAACAGTCTATTGTCCTCACTGAGGGTTAACAGGACCAGCAGCATGGCGCTGATGTTCAGCACATTTTAAAATTGAATAAACAGTAAAATACGAATGAGTTTGGTGGGTAATGGAGGTGAAACCAGCAGTAACACATCCACTGTCTGCATTAAATGAACCAATAAGTCGGTTAATTAATCACCAAGTGAAAGGATCAATGAATCAATAGAAGCACAGAGCTTTAATTAGTTTGTGAATTAAAGACAGTGTTTCAAAACCAAATTCATTATAGAAATGTACAAATGATTATGATTGAATTTAGGTTGGTATAATAAATTAAAATAAAAGTAGCTGTACCAGGATGGTACATGTTGTATGTATAGGGAAAAGGATGCTGATGATGGAGGTATCAGGCAGGAGGTTAAAAGGAAACGCACAAAGAAGACTCATGGATGTATTAGAGAGGGTTGGTGCGACAGAAGCTAGGGATGGGGCCAGATGGAGCCAGATGATTCTCTGTGGTGACCCTTAAAGGGAACATCCAAAAGATGAAGACAGTAAAGGACCAAGCAGTCAAAGAACCTACAGGTACAGGTGTTATTTTCCAAAAAGTGAGTTTTAAGGTACCGAAAATGACAAAGGAATATATCAAAACCACAAAGAAATGAAAGTAGGTTAATGTAATTGTATTGTTCTTTTAGGTGTATGCATGCATGACTTTAAATGAATGCATGCAGCTCTAAGTGTCTGCTAACATGTTGGCTTTCAGCTAGCTGAGGTAGTTTCTCTGACCAATAAAGAAAATAGGGAATACAGATGATCTTCTTCTTATGCATCACCCAGGTACAGAAAACACAGAGCTCCAGAGCTTCGCCCTGGCTGTCTGCCTCGGCTACTTCTTCTTCGACATGGGTTGGTGTGTATGCTACCACACGGAGGGCCCCGTCATGCTTGCACATCATGCTGCCAGTATTGCAGGCATCCTGCTGGCTTTGCTGATGGGAGTGTCAGGCTGTGAAACCTGCGGGGTCATCTTCGGCAGCGAGATCACCAATCCCTTGTTGCAGACCCGCTGGTTCCTCCGCCAGGTGGGGCTGTACGACAGCCTGCTGGGCGACGCGGTGGACCTGCTTTTTATTTTACTATTTGCCACTGTTCGCGTGGGAGTCGGCACAGTGATGTTTTACTGCGAGCTCACCTCTCCCAGGACGTCGCTGATAATGAAGCTTGGTGGAGTGGTTATGTATGGGCTGGCATGGGTGTTCATGGTTGACATAGCCAGATTTGGCTACAAGAAAAGCAAGGCTAAGTACAAAAGGTGGCTAGAGAACCACAAACTCAACGACATGGACAGACAAAAGGTGGCTGGACATTCAGACAAGAGTGAATGAAAAGCTCATGTTCTGTCTGAGGGCTTCTAAAGCTCTAAAGGTGCTTTGTACAGCATGAAAATAACAAAAGATTACAAAATATTTATAATGTACTGTATAGTATGAGTCCCCAAATCAAAGAGAAAAGTTATTTATATTTATTATGAGCACTCTCAAACATCTATGGGCTGCTTCATAGCAAAACGTTTAAGTTGTTTTAGCAACAGTCAGCTTAAGTAGTCTAAATGTCTGATCTTGTTGCATACTTATCCAGAAGGTAACAGCAAATTTATAGCGGTGGAACAAAACATTCATAGCACAGAATCTCCTGAAGTATTAATACAGAAATCATCAGAGCAGAAACTCGGATAACCTGACAACCCAAAAAAAGACATCTACACTGTACAGGGGCACCTCCAGAACTTTTTCATAGGGGTGGCCACATGGGGACCGCTAAAAATATAGGCTGCTTGAAAAAGATGTCAAAAAAGAGAGAAAGAAAAGAATTATGTGCCTATTTAATTTCCTGCTATTAAAATTTATATCACTGAAAATAGATACCGTATTTTCCGGACTACAAAGCGCACCTGAATATTAGCCGCACAACTTGAAATTATGAAAAAATCATATTTTGTTCTTACATTAGCCGCACCAGACTAAAAGCCGTAGGTGCGCTAGCGGGCTAGTAGCGCTAGCGGGCTAGTAGCGCTAGCGGGCGGGCTAGTTGCTAGTAGCGGCGGTGCACGGCTCGCCTTGTGGGGGGAGGGGAGGGCACCGGAGCGACTGCTCCACCAGCCTCGGAAGAGCCCCGCAAAGTGGGCCACGCACCGCCGCCCGACCGACCCAGCCCTTAGAGCCAATCCTTATCCTGAAGTTATGGCTCTGACTTGCCGACTTCCCTTAGCTGCCTTGTTCTAACATGCCAGAGGCTGTTCACCTTGGAGACCTGCTGCAGATATGGGTACAGGGCCAGCCAGAGCCACCTTGCTAATCTGTCTCTTTTTCGCGCTAATTCGTACGGCACTACTTTGGCTGGCGGACGGACATGTGTCCATGTCTGATCACATGCCTTTCCGCCAGTCAAAATGGCGGAACAAACCAAAACAAATCCTCTTACAATGTCACAAAAATTATGAAAAAGCTGCACCGGACAATAACGCGCAGGGTTCAAAACTTGTGCAAAAAGTAGCGGCTTATAGTCCGGAAATTACGGTACATATGAAAACAATACGATTTTGAAATCCATAATAATCTGTCTTAATCGATTAATTGATTGATTGATTTGTTTACTGGCAGTCCCAGCCATCGCTTCAGTAATTCTCAGCACAGCTGAGAAGAAGCAGCTTAACATGGATTCTCACAGAATGGAGTTAACTTTAAGAGATCATGTAGGAGTGTGAACTGTTGCCTGTTGGCTATGAGGTGCACCAGTGACCTGTCCAGGGATTGGCACCAGCTTTCTGCTGCCTGATATGGATCAAATACCTGTAAATAATATGGTAAACAAATATTATGAGTCACTTAGGTCAGTAGTTCTTTCACTGGAAAAAAGACTTGAAATTTCAACCATCACACAGAGACCTTCATGTGTTTCAGAAACAACTATTTACTGGTACAAAACAAAATAATGTTTCTGCGTCACATTTGTTCAAATAGTTTTATCCGCCTGTCATGTTCATTAAAATATTACCATCATAGGACAGTCTTGCCAGGGGTGGCAACTGGGGGGCAGCTTGGTGGGGCACTCATCTCTATTATTATATAAACATATTATAGTAGGAGAAGCACATGTGTAAATAAACTGCTCAAAATAAATTAAAGGAACACATCAGAAAACGCATCAAATCTCAATGGGGAAAAAAGTCATGCTGCATATCTGTACTGATATTGACTGGGTAATGTGATTGAAATGAAAAGCATCAACCTACAGAGTTCTGAATTCAAAGACATTCTGAAAATGCTGGAAACGTCGGGGTGTGTTCCTAATGAGATGACTGTCCTGATGTCCTGGTGTTTCCTCGCACATTCAAGGGGGCCCTCAGTTCACCCTCATGAAGATTTTTACACCTTTTTATAATGGAGTTATTGTTACTGGCTATTTGGAAAAAGTAGCAAATGATCCCGCTGTGTGACACGTGTGAGTGCTCTACAGGACATCTCGGCTATTTTGCATTTTTACAAAATCTGTCAAACTGTTTTTTGTTTTTTAACAACCACGCGTGCTTTGGAAATGTTCCTGGATGTAGAGTTCAGCTAAAGGAGGGCGTTGACCATGTAGCTTTTTTGAATTACTCTGTCTGCTTAGTGACCAACATCTAGGTTGAATTGTGTTTTTACTTTTTTGGAATTATTTAATTAAAAAAATACTAACTTAATTGGCAATTCTGACATCTTGTCTCCTTTTTTGTTATTTCCACACATCCCATGGACTTTTTAATAAAGTGTTTGCCCCCCACGACAACTTCAGTACTAACAGAGTCACCTCATTGTTGGGGTCAAACGTTCCAGTTTTTTTCCCTTTAGTTTAGTCTGAATGACTTTGAAACTTTGTTGGTGACCGGCTCTTATTCCCTTCTCAGAATTGTCGCGGAAGTGAGCGAAAAAGAGGACCCAGGCGCGGTTTTTAGACTGAGGTGAAAAGACAGTGCGTTTACTCCTTTGTTCCCAAGGATCTCCTTGTCTGTGGTAGCCCAGTGCACGAGTGGTGCTCCCCGACCAGAAAATCACAGTTAGCAGGTTTGCTAGCCGACAGTTCCAGTTCAGTGTAATAATCCCACTTCGATGGTCGCTGCATCCAGCTTAAATGCCGCTGGTTGTAGATGACGGCTGATTGGAAACAGCTGGGCGAGTGATGAGACACGGGAGGACCGACGACAGCACGGAGGGGATTTGAGCGTTGTTGTTTTTTTAGCAACGTTCCAGTCACACACCATACCAGTTGGTGGCAGTAATGCACCATTCAGTTGTTTGCCACTCGCCAATAAAATTTAAAAAGAAGAAGAAGAAGACAGCGCGGCGGGACTTCGAAGGTCTCCCGGCTACTATTGGAGACGGGCGTCTATTTGTTGTGACATGTTTTCAAACCGGTGTTTAAAAGAGACAGGCTACTAATGGAAGATGTACGGTAAGTTGAGCATTTTAATATGGGAAGCTGTGTGGACCGACTTGCCTCTAGAGTCTGTCTTAAGTGGACATTTGATGATCTGTATTTTTTAGCAGCATGAAGAGGGGAAACTGTATTTTACAAGACTTAATCTCCCATGTTAAATCAGCTAGCATTAACTGACAGGTTGCACTCCACTGCTCCTTCCTTCTACCTCTACCAACACCATGGTTACAGCCATAATTTAAAATCAGAGGTTTCATATTGTCATACTCCTCTTTTATGTCTATAGAATGGATCTGTCTGAGCAACCAATCGAACTGTATCCTGATACCATAGCAACCTGTCAGTCACAAGCTTGTTGCATCCTAAACTCTGATTTATTATTCTAACAGGGAATACAAACTAAACATCATGTTCCATTGAGACACGTGAAAACGGTTTACTCAGTCAATCAACGGTAGTGTCATTTTCACATAGACTTCTATACAACCAGACTTCTTTTTGTAACCAGGTGTACTGCCCCCTGCTGGCCATTAGAAAGAAAACCAGTCTAAGGCACTTAAGCATTAGCTTCACTTTTCAGGACAAAGTTTAGCTCTATTTTTTTTTTATCCACAGTCTATTATCTTTTTCAACATCAAGATCAACTAAAATTAAACAAAAAAAAAATCCATCTTTTTTCTTAATTTTTACAAAAAAGGAGCTTCTTGTATCATAAACATGCTAACAGAGTTAATAACAATGTAACCAAAAAAATACAACATTTAAAATAACATTTATAAAATGGATTAATTCTCCTCTTTTTAAGCAGTTTGTGTTAAAGCATTACATGATAGCATGGTGTGAAACAAAAAGGTGCGAGTAAAGGCATGAACAAAATTACTGACATGCAGTCATTGTACAATATACGCCTTTACCCTGAACGCAGTCCAAAGCAATCATCATGTTTGCCTGAACACATTTATCCACAAACCGGAGCCACGGTGCAATCTCGTGTTCACTGAATATATTTTCAGTCCAACCTTAAAAGTGAAGTGCAGACGCCTCGTGAATGTATTTTTTTTACAGATTAAACACAGGTTGGACAAAACAACTGGGAAACCTACAATGTACACTTCGACCAGTCAACCGAGCTTCAAACAACTTTTTTGATGTTTTTTGTCCATCTGCATTTTATTTTTGAATGTTTGCTTGTTTGTTTTTGGATTTATTGTTTATTTGATAGAAAGATAAAACTGATGGACTGCAGACTGGGGACATTTTTTTTTTTGTTTGTCTGTTTTTTGCTACATCTAAGTGCTTCAGGTTGTTTAAAATCAGTGATTGTTTAAGTCATCTTCTATACAGCATTGTATTTCTATGCAATTTGCTCAAAAAGAAAAAAAAATCATACAGAGACAATAGTAACTGGCAAACATGTAGTAATTAGAGGAACACAGACGATGATAACGGCCATGCACATAATTAAAATGATTTTTTAAAACTCATTATTTTCATCTTGTGAAAACAAATCAATGTATCTAATAATTCATCTTGAGGCAATGAAACTTGTTTTCTAGTGAGATGAACAAGTGAATTATTTAGTTATTATGAGAAAATGAGCCTAACTTTGTAACTTTCTGTTCAGATCTTTCCTACATCCAAGATTGGTACAGGGTGTCACTGCCCTTCCCCACCTCAAATAAGTCATTGTTACTTCCTGGTGTCTTCGCACAATTCAGATACACAGCAAATCTTACAATGTTCAGCGTTACCGGATGAGAGCATGGATAGGAGTGGTTCAATTCACTTCCTGGGTTAGGGTTAGGGGTTTCCTGTGTTTTTTTTTAATGTTTGTCACACTTAAATGTTTCAGATCATCAAACAAATTTAAATAAAAGACAAAGATAACAACTAAACACAAAATGCAGTTTCTAAATGACGTCGAACTGAGATTATGTGAAGGCTGCGGTTCTTTACTGTTGTTCTGAGTTCTTTAGAGACCTCCTGGATGAGTCGTCGATGTGCTCTTCGAGTAATATTGGTCGTCCGGTCGCTTCACCACCGTTTTGTGGTGTAATGGCTCTCACTGTGGGTTTCACTGCAGTCCCAAAAGCCTTAGAAATGACTTTGTATCCCTCTCCAGACTGACACATGTCAGTGACTTTGTTTCTTAGCTGTATCTTTAGATGTGTTGCTTTTCCAGATCTTTTAGTCTGCTTCACTTTATCAGACAGCTTCTATATAAGTGATTCGCACAGGACCACGTAGGTTTGGATAACTTTTCTCCTTTAATCAATGAAATGATCATATAAAAAATGCATTTTGTATTTACTCAGGTTATCTATGCTAATATTAAAATTTGTTGGATGATCCTAAATGTTTAAGTGTCAGAAATATGCAAAACACTGGGAAATCAGGGAAACACTTTTTCACACCACTGTATATAAATATAATGAATCACGTTCCAGCAACACCGTGTCATGTATTAGACTCAAAGAAAGATCATTCTAAATTAGGAGTACTTTTACTTTTATGCAGAAAGTTTTTTTTTTATTTCTTGCCTACTTCTTTTGTAGGATTTATTTTTAACTTTATTTTTAAATGGTCTGGATACTTGTTTCATGACTTTGTGAAACAGCTATGATACAAAAAAAACATTTTAAACTCTTGCACACATGCATGTAACACTACTATATTATTAATAATACTGTATTAAGGCACAGGATCGTGAATAAGCTTGAAAAGTGTACCTATTGTTTTCTATGCATTTCTTCTTACTGTATTTAATTTTAATTACATTTTTAGATTCCAGTTGGACTCACCAAGCCTTGTTCTTGGTCACTCGGTGCCAGCCCATTAAAAACATCCTTTAAAAGGGTCCCTGTTGTCCTCTAATTATTAGGATTATCCTAGTAAGGTACGTAAGGGCTACTGGGTTTATCTATAACCTTCACACAATAACAGGAAAACAAAATGCTTCTGGGATAAATTATCTTATTATCTCAAGAAATTACCCTTTAGTTTTCTTAAGATAAAAAGCTAAATCAGCCTGCCATTATAAGAAATAAGGATTGTCATTAATTCTTAATTCATTTGGAACCATGAAATGACATTAAATTAAATGACATTACAACTGCAATCAGGACAGCTCGCAGCTTCCATACAAATAGTATATTTCACCTTTTTTCTTACTTATGATTAGACATTCATGTTAATGAATTAAATCTAAATTATAGAACTTATTCCACAATCTATGAGAAATTAAAACTTCTAAATCCTCCAATTTATGCCATAAACTGAGAGCATCGCAGCTGCAAAGTCAAAGTTAAACCCACATAAAGTTCAGTATTAGCATCAATTTGATCAACTGAGCTAAAAGGTTTTGTTTGTATTCGGTGTCACTTGTTAACAACCTACACATACAGTATGTAACACAATAAAAGCAAATTTACAACATATTCATATTTAGCTTTTCTGATGCTCCAAAATCAGAATAATGAGAATCGTCTCGGTCTTCCTGAAATTGTGTTAATGCAGCAAATACAAGCGAAATATACTGTGCGTAAAGTCCAGACCTGTCAAGTGTGCTAGCCTAGCTAAGACTGAAAGGCAGGGAGAAAAAAAAAAAACACCTATCGCCAACTCTAAAGCTCACATATTCTTTCATATCTTACAATTTAACATTAAGATAGAAACTGTCCAGACAACCACTCGTCACTAGAGAACAAAGTGACCGGTTCGACAACAAAAATTAGTGATTGCTTTGGCCAATAGCAGGCTGCCACACTTTCCCATAATTTGTACGAAAGAGGCTGTTTCGTCTGCAAACACTTGCCAGATACTCATTAGTGAAACGTGAAAACTCAGAAGTCAACTTTAAAGTATCTGATTTTTATTGCTGAGCAAGTGGTTGGTGAGTGCTTTTTAAGATAAGTTGACGTCTTTCATGCAAACTATGGACAATCAATACAATCAAGGGTTTGCAAGGAGGGTTCTTTTGGTACCTCTCTCAAACTTCCAGAAACCAACCGGTCAGGGAATACACATTTATAACTGACACATGTCTATGAGTCTTTATACATAAATCACAGCATTAAACCGTTTTTTTATATTTGTGCTTGTAAATGGAAAAAAGATAGAGGGTGTATATTTGTGAGCTTCAGAGTTGTTGGTAGATATTTGATCCAAAGCAGACCATCACCTGCTTACAATTTAATGCAAAGCTTAGCTTAAAAAAAAAAAAAAAAAGCATAAAATCCATTCTGGGTAAATTTTATGGTTGGAATGAATGTTTTAGCCTTCCATTTTGGCATTTTATTGAGCACTTCTATATCAACTCTATCTATAATATAGAGGTTATTTTCTGTCGCAGGTTTTTAGGCTGAGTTTTGAAGAGGAAAAGCTTCCTTCAGTACTGGTCGCAGTCATAATGTCTCACTTCTTCTCTGCTGAACGTCTGTGACGTCAGACGGTCGGCTTAGCCTTTTTCCATTCATTATATCCAGTGTTTCAGATCATTTATGCATTCAGTGATTATCATTATAGTAGCAAAGAGTGTCCATGAATAACTCGGTGATATGTCTCTTCTGCTCCTGCTGGGAGAAAGAGTTTATAGTGGAGTAATCCAGACTGCGACGATGACACCACCCTCTGAAGTGGGAGATCAGACATTAATCCTTCAGCGGTAAAAGGCGGAGGAAGGTGAGCACGCCGCAACATGAAACTTGGCTCTGACAGCCGAGAGAGCAGGAAGCCTTTTGTCACTGAATCCCATCTGAAAAAATACCACACAGAGAGTTTGAAACATTAAAGTGAGCGCTGAGCTGATGACAGGGAGATGACCGAGAGAATTAAAAACACACCGTTGTCGTCATCGGAGTCTGTGGCTGCGTCGCCGTGCGTTTGTCGCAGTTCGTTGTACTTCCTCTCTATATCCTGGAAGCAGACCATCATTACTGCTCAACTGACTGTGGCCCACAGGTCAGACACAGATACAGTCACACAGACAAAATGTGCTTAAATGCACTCATTAAAACATGAATGTGGAACAAAAAAAAAAAAAAACCCCTCTCTCTTAATGCAGAGATGGTGACCGCAGTGACACATTTTACCTGTAAATATTAAAGCAGCTGTTAGCACACATTGCTGTTAGTGCTTACTCTAACCATTAAATTAATTCCCAGAAAACAAGTGTTTATTGAATCATCTGACAATAAAAAAAAAATATGTCATATTAATTTGCATATATGAGATTTAATTTGGATGATATTTGCTATATTCTGCATTTTTAAATATATTGCTGAAAAAACCCTTATTTAGGTTTAGGTCCAGATGTTTTCTTGTGTTATGTAAAAGGCGCTCAGATGCCAGTAAATTCATAACAACTGCTTCTTCATTTCTTCCTAATGATTTTAATAAATGTAATAATCCTAGTAATTTTAATTACAGATATTGTTCATCTGCTGTTGATAGTTTTTTGTTTTTTTAGGCCTGACACTTCTTCGTTTCTTAGAAGAGCACATCCATATGCACACCATCCTTCAGACCATGCAGGTATTTTTCAGGCTCGGATTTAAGAAAGAATAAAGTCTAGTTTAGTTGAAGACTAAGCAGGACTAAGTTTTTTCCACTTTAACTCAAAGGTTGTGCAGCAAATTTAAAATCTTTTAAAAACAAACCTGCATCTGGGTTTGGATCAATAGTTTGTTTAACCCTATAAAGTCTATGTGTTGTGCTGAACATCTAATGTGTAATATATTACTTTTCTGAGTAATGACCCCAGAACTGCTCGCTTACCGCATTGAACATTTGGCCCTAATATTGCTGTTCAAGTAAAAAGAGAAATTAAAAACACACCAGCATTGCTATCAGACGGCCATTTAGTGCAGATATATGGGAATGATCCACTGGCTACAAACAGCTGGAACAGAAAATAGAGATCTGGTGCGGTGGGGCAACACTCTCCTGACTCACTGGAGGCGAGATATCCCACCATGTGTAGTTTCTGCGAATGTAGAAAGCAGCCCACAGATAATGAAGTACCTTAAGATACTGCAGATCGGCCTGTAGGAGGCGCAGGTGGGTCATGAGCTGCCGACTGAGGTTGGGGCCTCCGCCTCCCATCTGCGAGGAGGAAGACAACAGTTTCCTCATGTCGATCCCAACATCACTTCCAACTCCGACATCATCATCAGTGCTGCTTTCCTCAGAGCCAGGGAAATCCAGGACCACAAAACCACCTGGGTGGAGATGCAGATTGAGAGATGGTGAGACACTTATGCAAGTACATTTTGGTAATTCATCTTAATACTACAGTACAGCAGTACCATTACGTTCAGCAGCCTCAGGTGGAGGCTGCAGGTGGTCTTTCTGTAAACTTTCAGGCGCCTGGCTCTCATCACAGGTAGCGGACGGCCCCTCTGGGCTCTCAGGCAAAGAAGGACTCGACTGACTCCCACGGGCTTCACTCGGCTTGCTCTCCTCAGTTTCCTCCTCTGCTTCTCTGCTTAACATGTGTGTGAAGACCGCCTGCTTCAGCATCGCCACTGAAACAGACATCAGCGGTTATTTCCCTGATACCAATGTGAGCACATTCGCTTTAACGTTAAACACTGGTTCTGCTGGATGTTTCTTCCTGTTGAAGGGGACTTTTTCCTTCTCACTGTCGCCAAGTTTGTTTGATTGTTGGGGTTTTCTCTGTATAATTGTAGGGTCTCTACCTTACAGTGCGAAGCATGCTGAGGTGACTGCTGTTGTGATTCGGCGCTATATGAATAAAATTGAATTTATTTGAATTAACCTGAGCTTAATGGTAAAACAAACATGTCAGGGCCAAAACTATCCACGGTGCTTACTGCTACCATCAGGAAATGAGGACTTACGTGTCTTTAGAGCTTCTTCAGCTTTGGAGCAAGGCATGACAAAAGCATTGTGCTCTTCTTCATTTTCAAGGGCAATGCCAAGCCGCGATCCTTCCTGCAGCAGTCTCTCCGCCAGCTGCCCGTCCAGGAAGGCCTCTAGCTCCGCTTCATCCACCTCTCCATTCTGCTCCTCTTCCTCCTGCCCATCTGTCATCGGCAGCTCCTCTTCTTCATCTTCTGATTTCAACCCATCAAAGGGGTTGAGACTCTCCGGTGGATCTTTTATGTCTGAAGTAGAGGCGGCTTCTTTATCGGAGATGCTTATATCTGGGATTTAAATAAAAAAATGTGATGTAGCTTTTCCTTCCGCCTCCACCATATTACACATGTTACACGGGAGGGGGGGGGGGGGGGGTGGTTTGAAAAAAAAAAAAACCCATCAATTTTT
>VURO01051119.1:4527-14594 GCA_015108175.1 Pelvicachromis taeniatus | reverse complement strand
GGACTACATCCAAATCCACTTCCAGACTTGTTAAAGCACTGCTGCATATTGCAGCAATATTTACACACACACACACACACACACACACACACACACACACACACACACAGTAGCACACTTACCAAGCAAAAGCTTTATAAGGGACCTCCTACATCAGACTACAAGCCTTTAATGTTTGCTCTCGGGTGGGTCTGCACATCACATTAAGTTATAAAGGTTTATTGCAACTTAATTGCTGAGCCAACTTCTACTCATGCAAAACACACAGCAGCAGAATTTTACAGTCAAACTGAAACGTGTTTTACATTAAATGGGATTATATTTGTCACTTTAACTGTAACTACAATGATTTATTTAAACATTTGAGCTAAATGTCAGCAGAAAATGTGAGCCAGAAGCCTACAGGAGCTGCAGGCTAGCCAGACATATTCAAAACATATCACAGACTGGCAAAAGATACACTTAAAGAGAAGGGGGCCATTGGCTACTTACATCCTCCCTAAGCACCTTTCAATCATGACAAACTACTGATGGATTATATGTTATGTATAATCCTGGGCTGCGGTGAAAATGGGGAGCATGTGTGTCAGTGTGCATTTTTTAAACCAAGGTCATCTGTAGCTTATCGGCTGCTCCAAAATAGCAGCGCTCTACTTAAATATCTTTGCCAGAGAAGTGACAGTGTGTGTGTGGCCTGTCTGAAAAAATGCAAAGCCTGAAAATGGTCATTTCATGAAGTGGACTTTCACCACATGAGAGTTACTGTTATTGATACTAGGTGGAATGGGGTTACTGTCCCAGGTCTGCACCTTCTTTCTGTTTTAAGGAGATTAGCTGCAGCAACATTACTTTGTTTGGAATCCATCCTCCATTCTCTGCCACTTATCCAGTTTACAGTTGTAAGGGAGCCTATCACAGCTGTCATAGTGCAAGAAGCAGGGTATATCCTGGAGAGGTCACTAGTCTGTTGCAGGACTAACACAGAAAGAAACCATTCACATCTACAATTTAGAATCACCAATTAACCTAACCTAATTAGGACATTTTAATGAGGATAATGTGCTTGATTGGCAGATCACCCTGGGAAAAGACACTTCAGTTAAACAAAATCATCACAATTGTCCTAATTTTAAGTTTCTAAGTGGGTTATGGTGCAGAAAAGTGAGCATTGTGCAACATTCAGCGGGGCTGATATAAGACACCACAGGCACTATGAAGGGAACCTTCAAATGCAAATTAATTTAAGATCAAATGTGCTTAAACGCCTGTTACTGCATATTCATTTTCCTTGTACAGTGTGTTGAAAGCATAACCTTTGCAGGGATTACATTTTTTTTTTCTCCACAGGCTTAAAAAACTAATGAAGTGAAAAATGCATACCATTCCCTGTGATACGCGACCACAGATATTCAATAAACCTGTCACAGTGAATAAATACACACTTAGGAAAATTACAATGCAAACAGATAAGGAGAGATCCCTCACAGAACACAGTATGTGTGCCATTAGTTGTGTTTAAAATAAATGTGAGAAATTCCCTGTTTATCTATCAGCACAGGTTGAATGGCATCAATGGCAGCAGAGATATGAGTGTAACAAATGTATCCTGCCGCTTTGCAGCTCCGACGCAGACCACATCGGCAGACAAATGCTGAGTGATTCGACAAGATGTCTTCTGTCAAAGAGCCAAAGCGTTTCCTGATATCACAGGAGAAAATAAACACTCTCAAAAGAAAAGGTGAATGAAGGATGGAAAGCAAAAGAACAAATCTAATCTGGACTCGTCCCTCGGCGCTGGGCGTCTGTATAAAATTTTTCTTACTTATAAATACACAAATATTCCCGTCACACACAACTGACAGCATCCCCTCTGACAGCACCACCTCTGACCTCCTTGCAGCCTCCAAGAATTCATTGCGCACACCAGACGTCTGACTGGATGTAACACCACATCTGAGACACCCCGAGTGTTACACACATGTATATACAGGTACACACACACACACAGACAAAACACACAAAAGCAAACAATTCCACAGTGCAGCGAACGTGACCCTGTCACCGAGACATCTCCCTAGGTTGCACTTAACTATAGTAGCTGTGACGCCTGTGCATGTCAATCAAAGGACACACACTATGAGGATAAGAGATACAGACGGGGGCAAAGCTGTGCTCATTAATCATCTACCCAGACCTTTGTATCACAGTTTGTGGGAGTGTGATGACCAGAGAGAAACAAAAGAAAATATATTTTTGATTATAGACCTTTTTCTCGCGTGTTTTTTTGGCGACTGAGATGCAAAGCCTCTGTTTGTTATCACATGAGAAATTCCAGCAAACCACAGCTTCAAAGCTGAGATGGCTTGTGTGTTTTACTATCTATGGCTTTGCACCTAAATATATGTGTGTGTGTGTGTGTGTGTGTGTGTGTGTGTGTGTGTGTGTGTGTGTGTGTGTGTGTGTGTGTGTGTGTGTGTGTGTGTGTGTGTGTGTGTGTGCATTTTTAAGCAGAAACAGTATATCATTACGTCTGAGTGGCTGACCCACTGGGTGGAAATCCTGAGGAAGACATTCCCAGAAGTCAGCTTAATCCCAGAGTGGGAATGCAAACAATCCAATAGAAAGGACAGTGAAAGAACATGCCAACTCACACACACAAGCACACACACTCTTGTTGTTAAAGGTATCATACCTGCCGATTCACTGGTCATCTTTGCAGTAGCCTGGTGTGGAAAAAGAGAAGAGGAAAAAATAGAGGTTAAGTACAAAAGCAATGTAAAGCAGAAGCACGTAAGCAGTGCAGAGTAATCTCATCGTTTCCCTGCTACATGCTTTTCGTACAGCAGCAGTAGCTATACTGGGAATATGACTCAAATTCCAAAAGTGGCTCACATAAGAAAAACATATTTCATGACTGTTTATGCCATACGATCTCATGAAAACCCACAACGCCCCGACAACATATTTGCTAGTATTTCCAAAGATTTATTGGGAATTAAAAGAAAAAAAAAGTGTCACATGTGAAGGATATGTGGTACACTTGCTAACATGCTTTTGATGATCGAGGCAGAGGGATGTCTGTGAAAAAGCTACTTAAATCATCGTAAATCATTCCATTAATTCAGGTGTTACTGAAGGACAAGATCAGAGAGGATAAGGACAATTACAGGAGGAGTGGAAACTCCAGCAGAACAGCATGATAGAGGTGTGGAGTGGCATGAAGACCATCATTGGATTCAGGCCAAACAACATTAGGGGTGCTGGGGGCGGTGATGATAGAGCTAACGAGTTGAATGTGTTTTTCAACAGATTTGACACTGCAGTGAATGCTCACACCCCTACAACCTCACCTGTAGTCAGCCTGAAATCCAGAGCCACACCACTGTCTCCCTCTCGCCACATAGCACTGTTGTTTCCGTGAAAGACCTGACACCCCTCCCCCACCTCTCACTTTCACTCACGACCAGGTTCAGAGGCAAATGAGGAGACTCCACGCAGGCAAATCTGCTGGACCAGACGGGGTGAGTCCCCGCATCCTCAAGGCCTGTGTCCCCCAGTTTTATGCAGTCTTTCATAAACTGTTCATGTTGAGTCTGAGCCTGCAGAGGGTCCCAGTGCTGTGGAAGACATCATGACTTGTCCCTGTACCAAAGACGTCCCATCCCAGTGGCCCCCAGGATTACAGGTCTGTGGCACTGACTTCAGGTCAGGGATGAGTTCTTGCCCCAAGTGGAGGAGTTTAAGTATCTCGGGGTCTTGTTCACGAGTGATGGGAGAAGGGAGCCGGAGATCGACAGACGGATCGGTGCTGCAGCTGCAGTAATGCGAACGCTGCATCGGTCTGTTGTGGTGAAGAGGGAGCTGAGTGTAAAAGCGAAGCTCTCAATTTACCGGTCGATCTACATCCCTACCCTCACCTATGGACTCTCGCTTAGGGAAAGGGTGAGAAATTCGGCCATCTGGGAGGGGCTCACAGTAGAGCTGCTGCTCCTCCACATCTAAAGGAGCCAGTTGAGGTGGTTCGGGCATCTGACAAGGATGCCTCCTGCCACCGGGAAGAGGCTCCGGGGCACACCCAGGACACGCTGGAGAGATTATATCTCTCGGCTGGCCTGGGAATGCCTTGGTGTTCCCCCAGATGAGCTGGAGGAGGTGGCTGGGGAGAGGGAGGTCTGGGCTTCTCTGCTTGGGCTGCTGCCCCCGCGACCCGGCCCCGGGTAAGCGGAAGAAGATGGATAGATGGATGGATGGCACTGACTCCCCACGTCATGAAGACCCTGGAAAGACTCTTCCTGGACCAGCTCCGACCCATAGTCAGACCACATCAGGATCCCCTTCAGTTTGCTTACCAGCCCCGCCTCAGAGCTGAGGATGCCATCATCTACCTGCTCAATCGTGTCTACATCTGGACCAGCTGGGGAGCACTGTGAGTGTCATGTTTTTTTTACTTTTCCAGTGCATTCAACACCATCGGGCCAACCCTCCTGGGTGATAAGCTCACAGCGATGCAGGTGGATGCTTCTCTGGTGTCCTGGATTGTTGATTACGTGACAGGAAGACCACAATATGTGCGTCCTCCACATTGTGTGTCTGACAAGGTAATCAGCAACACAGGGGCAGCACAAGACGCTGTCCTCTCCACCTTCAGTCACAGACTTCAGCCACTGCACACAGACCTGCCATGTTCAGAAGTTTTCTGATGACCGCAGTGGTTGGATGCATCAGCGAGGGTGATGAGTCGGAGTACCGGGCTGTGGTTGACTCCTTTGTCACGTGGTGCGAGCAGAATCATCTGCAGCTCAACGTGGCAAAGACCAAGGAATTGATTGTGGACTTTAGGAAGACCAGGGAAACCTTGACCCCTGTTTCAATCCAGGGGGTCAATGTGGACATTGTGGAGGACTATAAATACCTTGGAGTATACATAGACAATAAACTGGACCAGGTTAAAAACACCACTGCACTTTACAGGAAAGGCCAGGGCCGTCTCTATTTTCTGAGGCGGCTGAGGTACTTCAACATCTGTCGGACAATGCTCAGGATTTGCTGTTGTGGGGTTGGAGCTGGACTCCCTTAATCCTTGCTATTTGTCAAATTTGTAAATCTGTAAGATATATTGTTAAACAGTCTAGTCTCTTTCTGTTACTGTTACTGTATTGGAGCAACTGTAACCCACATAATTTCCTTAGGGATTAATAAAATATGCTGATTCTGATTAAACTGGAGTACAGTGAATAGATTATACAGCTCGGAGTCCCTGTGTGATTTTCTGATGGCACAAGTCACAGCAAAAGGTTAGACTCGGATGAGGAGATGGACATTACACATGCAGTTAGCATCCTGGTTCACAAAAATTGATAAACTGAAAGATTTGGGATCCCAAGAGGCCAATTTCCTAGTGTGGGAAATGTCATCCTGACACAGACAGTGTGCAATGAATGGAAAACCCCACATCCATGCAAAAAACTGAGATTCACTGAACTTCAGTGTGATAATCCTGGATTTTCCTGAGGTCATACTATACTGTCTGTTACTCACATCGTTATCTCTACTGTCAGTTCACGATTTAAAAAAGACAGATGCAAAGTAAAAATGAAGTTTCACATTAGATTTTCTATTTAAATTTAAAAGTCAGTTATGCTTTGAAAATAAAAGTGCTTCAATGCTCATTTTAACAAAACAGGCTTGTTTGGGGACAATCATATTATAGATGATTGTCACTAATGTCTGCTATATGTGTAAAAATGTTAAAAATAAATAAATAAATCTAATTGATCCACAAAGCCAGAAGGTGAGAGTAACAGTACATTTTTGTTTAACGTTTCATGCTCGGTGCTGGAAGAGTGGTGTACAGCATCTCCTCAATTAGCTACTACCAGTTTTTTCTCTGAATGTTGCTGTCTCAAAGTTCACAAGTGAAAAGTGAACAAAGGAAGGGCGGATCAGCTTATTTTCAGAAAACCTTCTACAAATAGCTTTGATGCCTTTGATCTGATCTTGATCTCGCTCATGCTCGTGTGTCGCTCATGTGTGTGTGTGTGTGTGTGTGTGTGTGTGTGTGTGTGTGTGTGTGTGTGTGTGTGTGTGTGTGTGTGTGTGTGTGTGAGAAAGAGAGAGAGAGAGAGAGAGAGAGAGAGAGAGAGAGAAAGTTTAGACAGCTGTGCTTTATCAGTCATGGTTAGAAGAAAATAAATCCATGCCTTTGCATCAGTCTGATCCCATGGTCCCTGCAGCTTCCTCTACCCCCATCCAAACACACGCACACGCGCGCGCGCGCGCACACACACACACACACACGCATAAAAAATTAACTATATAAAGACCAAAGAGTTGTATCAGGGCTAAATGCATCTCTTAAGTCCTGCATCAAGTTTTTCTGTTTCAATAGAAAAACTATATTTTAATAAGAAAAATGTATGGGGAGTTTGTGAACTCCTCCTTATTTCTGGCCTCCACTCATTTGTTGATGAGCAGTGGTGTATTTGTGATAGTTTATGTTGCTGCTGCAGTGCTGACAGAGAAAACAGTGACCTTGCATACTGCTGGATGGAGCAGAGCTGCCTCCTCATTTGACTTTCACCTTATTTACACAACAGCAGGGGTAATGCAGACTAGACAGAGGCCCAGAAAAAGGCAGGGGATAAATCCTGACTAGCAGTCAAAACACTAAACAAGCAGAGGCATTCCTTAAAAGCTCCGGCTAGAAATTCCCAATATTAGATATAAAATGCAACAGGAAGTGGAAAGATTGTTCACAATTACACATCGCAGCCTCAAGGTTTTACTCAGTTGGTGTTTCAAATTGAAACATTTCCCTAAATAACTGACCTCGGCTGAATCAGACAGAGTTTATCTGCAGAGCCAGTCTACAGGATCATCTGCAAAGCGTTTAATTATTTTGTGTTTATTTAAAAAAGTAGCTCAGGTGTAATTTAACTGCTGGAAAGATTCTAGGTTTGCACTTATTGAATCAAAGTGAGACAAATTACAGGCATTATATCACCTTGTGTCTGAGGATGTAATGTATTAATCTGTAATCAAACTGGACAAAATGGGATTCTTCGTGTTGAAGACTGCAGCTTTGACAACTTTATGAAAATTGAAAGTTCACCAGTTTTCCTCGTATCCATCCAAACATCTTCCTGTTACCTTTTCTACAGTATTAATGATTATCAGGAACACTGTGCTCATTTTAATCCACTGACTTCCCAGCAAACATGCATTCAGTAAGACAAGTCAGACACACACACACATAGAAGAACAACCTAACTCACCCTAGCCCGGCGGGCCTGAAGGTGCAAAGGGGATGAGAGGGACGAGCGTGTTAGTGGTCTGCTGCGGGTCAAAGGTCGTGAGCGGCGCCTGGACAGTGGATCAGATTTGTCTGGAAATCTGGAGGTTCCCTGATCCTGATTTACTCGGCTTACCATCCTGTCTACAGCCACAGAACCCTGGGAGGACCAAAGGGAAGAAAAACAGTGAGATGGAGCAGCATGACACTTAAAGCCAGCTGAAGGTTCAGTCTCACTGTTAAAAGCAGCAGCTGAAGTCAAATCTAACCACAAATTCAGCTCACGGCATCAAAATGTTTTCAAAGCTTTTAAAGGACATACAGGATTTTCTTTTGCATTATGTTTAAATTTTATTTTGAAAAAAATAAATAAATGTTGACAATCAAGAATTAAAATTATAAGCAAGAACAGAAATAATTAACTGAAAAGGTGTAGGCTGAAGCCCATCACTTCACCTCTAACCAGATTTCACCAAAACAAACACCAAAGACGATATGTTTCATAAGCAATGATAATCATACCTGATTTTTGAACGTTTTTACTACATAGTGAACAACACAATCTTAATTCCTCATCACAACTGCACCTCAAATGCCAGTGTAAATAACATAACTCTTGATTCCTTTGACTAAATCTTATTTTCTAATTTTCCTTAAAGAAAGTTTCAGTGTAGTGTCCCCTTCAGTTTCTTACCCCAGTCCCTGTCCTCATGTCACCTGTCTCTTCAGCAGCTCACTGGTTTCTGTGGCGTATTTCGTGGAGCTGGTGTTGGTGGTGAGTGATGAAAGATATAAGACACTGGTGATGATATATCTGCCCTTCTCTTATTCTGAAAAATCCCCCTTTGTGCTGTAAGTATCTCCGCTCGGTGACAACACTGGAAAGTCCAGCTTGACCTGATTGCTCAACTACTGTACCCAGCAGCGGGAAGACCCGTCGTCATGCTTCCCGCTCTTCCCTCCTGTCCGTCGCCGAGCTGATAACAGGGATGTGTGTGCAAATGTGAGCGTGTGTAACTGAAGCAGGGATGGCATTCATGTCTGTATACGGCATGCTGTTTTCCCCACCAACATTTCCATCTGCAAGTGCATGGATAGAGAGCCACATTTTCTCTTTATTACAGCACACAAAGCTTGTCTGTGCAGAAAAGTCCCCCTCTGACCTTGCAGAGCATTGCCATCATAGAGATGGCATGATGCTGTTGCTAATTTTATATAACTGTGTGGTCAAAGTTACATAAAAACATCAGGGACACAGTGTCCCCCAAAACTAATCTTTAATTTTAATTATGTTACTCTTACGTAAAGCGGTTTGTTTGATTCGCATTTTTCTGTTCTTTCTATTCACTAGCCGAGCACTGAGGATATTACCACAGTGCACACCTCTTCATTACACAAAACTAAAAGTCATAAGTCCAAGCAGCTCTGTATAGTGCACCATGAAGCATGAAAATTAGTTCACTGGAAGGTTTCTGTCACAATCCTCCTGAGGTGCACTTAAAGGAAATTCAAGGAAATTCATCTATTTCACTAAAAGGCATAAAAATGAACCGCATGGCTGCATTAGATGAAAGTCACTCAGTCATGTTAACCATGTGGGAACCCACCAACATCCCTAACCGCCCTATCAAGATGTCACAGTGTTTTATAGTTGAGATATTGCAGTCGGGATCCAAATGCTTGACTGGGACCATCACCCATGAGCTGTGATTCTATGACTATCATGACAAAAGGAAGGACACAAATAAGAACTTTTTACAGTGACACAACTAACACAATTCTGGAAAGTGTAATGAGCATGTAGGGTACTTCATGATTGCAGGATCATGTCTGAGGAAAGAATGAGAGAATATTGATTGGAGCACTGAACTTACTAGTTTTTCTATATTAAGCACATGACCTTAAACTTTGGGCCAACTCAAAGGCAAGACTGATGAAGAGTGTTGTTTAGAGGAATAACATGGCAGTATATAAGAGGAACCTCTGCTATTTAGCTGGATATCACATATTTTTAACTCATATAAAATCCTCTGCTGCGCTCCGAAACAGGAATGACCTTATTGCTAGAAAAAGAGAAGAAGAAAGAAATAGATTGCAAGAGATTGGGTTTAGTGACCCTATAAATGAGATTCTGGGAATAATCTGTGCTTCTTCCACCATAAGACGGGCGGCTAAATTCGCCACTTGTATTGAAAATGCTGCTGTCACTGAAACTAAAAGTGTATTTAAGTGTTACACACAAGTGCTCCAAAGAGAATGTGGCACATAAAGCTAAAAACGGTGAGATACTGTAAATGCGCTTTACTGCTGTTTCCAGACAGTTTGGATGCGATTAGCACGATTAAATACCACCATTTTATTACATTCCTGAAGTTCTGTGCTGCTGGTTAAAGAGCTTTTGAGGTTACCAGATTTACACTTGGTAAGCGTAATGAGGCAGCTGGAATGCTGTGTGAGAGCAGAGCAGCAGAGCACAGCACAGGAGCCATCCACAGACCGTGTTCCTCTTCCAAAAACTATGTTAAATACACCTGTAAAATAACAGCAAGTCGAAATGACGAGCTCAGCTCCTGTAATCTGCTTTCTGGAGACACGGCTCTTTATCCAGGTGGATGCCAAATGAGTCGAGATCGGTTTGATTTGTGAAATGCCTTAATGATGGAAAAACAACAACAGGCTTGGAGAACGTCCAAACTAATATTCTTAGCTATGTTGCCTTGTTAAATGAAAGGTGGGTAGCTTAACGGGAGGGGGGGGGGGGGGGTTTGGGGGCTGT
>VURO01051117.1:101901-123431 GCA_015108175.1 Pelvicachromis taeniatus | reverse complement strand
AACAACAACCACAAACAAATAAAACAAAAACAAAAAAAACAACAATAAACAAAACCACCAAAAAAAAATAAAAAAAAAAAAAGAAATAAAATATATAAAAAAAATTAAAATAAAATATATATATATATATATATATATATATATATATATATATAAATCAGACTATATCATTTTGTTTTGATCATTCCAATCTGCATTAGTACAGTATGTGTTACACAGTTTGATAAAAAAAATTAAAAAAAAAAAAAACCTAAACACTGAGATTCTTGCTGAGGCTACACATACATGATTAACTGAGGACGACATAAGATTTGAAACCTTGGTTTAAAAGTGATCTCAATATAAACCTAATACTTCTTGAAAAGTGATCTAGGCTAAGTTTAAATGATTTAGTTGTTTCCACGCAAGTCTAAATGCACCCCAAAGGTCAGATTAGTTTCATGCACTCTGTTACTCAAACTTTCTACAAGACCAAACCTTATTCACCCCAAATTAATGCCAGAATTTATCAAATATCTCCTGACATTACACCTCATTATCACATGAAAGCATTTTGGAGACATATACCATAGTACCCCTTAATTATAATTGCTGGGGTGCATTGTTGACCAGAGCATCTGAGTATTCGAGAGCCCTTGGAGGGTCTAGAGGAGGATAAATCACTCCAGCAGCACTTACGCCTCCCTGAGTGCTTCCAACATACCTGTATTTCTACAAGCGCAGCAGGCTTAGGGTCAGAGAATGCAAAGGCTACACACTGAGCAAGATGAATAGCGGTAAAACAGTAAATTCTCATGGCATCCTCCAGTACATAAGAGTACCTAGAGCTCAATAATCTTGGCATATAGCCCCCGTTCAAACCAATTCCATTTCCCATATGATGTGGAAAGCTGGAGCATTATAACACTTTGGCTTATGATACAGAAATCCCAGCTTTACCTGTGCTCATCAACTGAGAGGTCTGTGGGTGTGTTGGTTAATTTTGAATGCAGACCCAAACCAGCCAAGGATGAAATATCTTGCTTGCAAGCTGTAGGGCTCACATAAATGAAAAGCTGTATCACTGTCACGGACACAACACAAGGCAATAAGAAACTGCAGAGAGAGCAGTTCATTAAAACGTGAATACATGGGGACATATATGGACACTGATGAAAGAATATTTCATCACCATCAGGGGTTTATAAAAAGGCCCACCACTCTGCCCACCACGATCCAATAATCTGGATGTAGAGGATTTGCACAGAGTAAGATGGACAAGGGAAATTAAGGCAGGCACATTTTACCAGATCATATTGCCATGATTTGTTAATAAAATGCAAAGCGACAGGCTAGATGTGAGACAGCGACTAAAGCACGGCGGTGATTTAGACTTAATCCGTCATTATCCCGCCTTTGAAGTGACCTCACTGTGCATGTTCCCACTGTGACCCAGAAGCACACTCACAGCTTCTTCATTAGCTGGGATGAAACAGAGCCAGTGCATAGACGACTTTGATGTCCCGTCCTCCTCACACAGACCAGTAGACATGCTGACACACGCGCATAAATGACACCCGCATGCATGCACTCACATCACAGATATTCTTCTCACTGACTACACTGAGCCATGAAAAAAACATGGTTTTAATCAATTATGGCTCTCACCTTTGGGGCAGCACATTCATTACATATGATAGGAGCAGCTAAGGGACAATATTCCGATTGTGTGCTGAGATTGAAATGAAAGAAATTGTATGGTTAGAGGGTAGACAAAGACTGCAATTTCACTCAGCTGAACATCCTTGGCTTGGATTTACATATGTGCACACAAAAGGCCTGCACTGAATGTGATTTCACTGATATAATTTATGTGTACCCAGTGATTTATCATCCTTAGATCACAGCGTGGAAATCAAGCAGATAACCTAAAGAGATCCACACATGTTGCCTATTAAAGGATAGCTGTTCTTAGTTTATCATGGAAATTGAAGAAAAAAATCAATCAATGAGGTGCAGTTTGACCAGTACAAGGCAAGTGGGTATGACATTATATATAAGCTTAAAGACAGATCATATGGATTCCCATACACAACTGCCTAATAATCTAAACAACAACAGAGGTCTGCTTTTGCTTGCATTCTTTATGAAACTATATCTAATTGCCGTAGAGTAAACTGCCAGGTTTTGTTGTGGTAGTTGATTGGTGGTTCTAAGTAATAATAATTTTGAATTATTTTAGACAACTCAAAGTGCACATATAGTAAATTAACTGTTTGTCATCATGATACAAAGTATAGTGTTCAGGCTTTTTTTGTATACCATTTTTCTTTTTTTCCTTTTTTTCTTACATATTTAAAATTAAACTTTTATTCCCATCCCCATATAACTGTCATGAATGGCCACAGTCATATGAAACAAAAAGGTTTAGCACAAAGAGTGTACTTAGTTTTTCACAGGACTCTATTTAGTCCTGTGAAAAACCAACTACTTACTGCTTCCATAGGAATTAATAGGGTAAGTAGCAGACAGGTAGTGCTAATCAAATGCACTTGATTAAATGATCATCGGCAAGTGTGACCACCTCCATAAAGGCAGATGTTCTGGCAGTTTTACTGCTTTGGAGCATTCAGATATGTGTTAACACAAAGCCACACTCTTCCCAGGAGTCGATGTCCTAGCAATTTCGCTCCAAGGTCAGACTGTGCAAAGTAAAGGAAAACCCAAGAACTGCCTCTCAGACTCTACTGGCCTCGGATGGCATGTTAAATGTTAAAGTTCATGACAACACAATTAGAAAAAGACTGAACGAGACAAACGTGTTTGGAAGCTTTGCCACGAGAAAGCCTCTTTTTTCCAAAACAAACATGGCAGCTCAAGTCAGGTTTGTAATGTTGCATCTGAATAAACCCAAAAAGACTTTTGAAAAGATGTCCTTTGGACAGACAACACCAACATGCTCTGCCATAATGCACAGCATGAACTAAGGCTACGTTGTAAAGAATAGCAAGCCAAAATTCCCCCACAACCATGCTGGAGACTGATAGTCGTACAGATAATGTTTACTTCAAGTTATTTCTGTTAAAAGGAGTTTTACAAACTACTAATCAAATACTAAACTATATACAGTCCAGGTGTTTCCATCAACCCAACTCCTCAGGCAACTAACGTCAGATTTTTTTTTTTATGGTTATTTGAGAAACCGCTGAGAAAATGTAAATTTATAACAAAGCATCAACAAATGAGCATGCTAGAAAATAATGCATATATACTAAAGTTTTGATATACCAACAACCGCGCTAAAACAAATGTGTGTATCTGGTGCAGAACCTGTGAGGGTCTCCCAGTAACAAAAAAGGTGTGAGCACCCATGCAGTTAGCTGCACGACACACGTTTTCTGCACAGTGTATTGGTAGGGTTCTTTCCCCAGGCAATGGCTCGTCAGGCCAGACAAGGAGACCGGGTGTTAAAGTGCTAGCCGGGTACACGAAGTAACAACAAAGCCATCTGCATTGGGAATGCACACATCCATCTTACTAAAGACAGCCAGTCAAGGAAAAGACAAAGGGGAAAGAGAAAGGAGAGAGAGGGAAGCAATGAAAAAGAAGCAGTAGGGAAACTAGAAAAAAAAATAGAAATGTAAAAACAAATTTGTAAACATATGTATGGGCACGCTGCTGGTGCACGGGGAGCTGCAAAAAGGCGAATGAGCAGACTACTGGTGTGAAAGAGTCCCAGGAACTATACACTTGTTTTCGCCTTTCTGCACAGATTAGATCTTTTTCATTTTTCAGCTTGCCTGATTGCACAGCTGCTGAAATCCGCTTCCCCCGTTCACTATAGGCGGTAAAAGCCAGTGGCATATGATTGGCCATAAACTAAACCTTCCACTGAATGTATATGCCTGCAACAAAGTAACAGATGAGAGCATATGGCATGAGAGTATGTCTGGAAGTGGGGCATGCCAGAGCTGATGGAGGGACCAAGTTAGCAAGTGAAAGGATGAGAAAAATTAAGCCAGTTTTAGACCAGAAATAAACACATTTACATCCTGACACACACAAAAAACAATCATCTTTATCAGGGATGTGGCCTCTTTTATGTAAAGTGGAACAAGCTGCTAGGTGGACTGTTCAAGTGCGCTAGGAATAGCAATTCAAATCACCGAACAAGATTGTTTTTCTATGACGTCGCTGTCTGTTGGAACATTTTTAATGTGGTTATATATCAAATAACAGGACGTGCATTGGAGACTGTTCAGTGAATTTCCTTTTATTTATTTCTTAGCAGGTATCTGTGTCTTTAAGATGCACCCATACAGTCTATGAATGCATCTTGCCAACCTAACTAGCTTTGACAGTGACTCACAATAGCTGTATACACAGAAAAACATAGGTAATTTTATTTTTAATGAAGCTCCATAATTCATTAATCTGTTTGCAAAGCATAATGTCACCCTCATTTATTTTATTAAGCATGACATCAGGTGAGAGGACAGCAGTAAGTCCCAGCTCCCACTGTCATCCCTGCTTTATAGCCATCTGGATGTGACTCAAAACACTGCCGTCAGCATTCTGGGCTCAGTGATATCATCACAGCATTTTCCATTTGTTGTTTTTTTTTTTTTTAGAGCATTTCCTCATCCCTGTATAGTCTGAATATATATCCAACTTATATAGCGCTCTTAAACTCGCTCGCTTTCTCGCTGACTCTATATTATCTTATCAGACTGAGAGCTTTTAGCTGTGTTACCAGCCATTAGCTTTAGACAGTGGGTAGCTACAGAACAGATTGAGGGAAAAGTGGCCTCCTGGTGGCTCTGGGTGATGTCAGTTGTAAAAAGGCATTTTTATAACACCAACTATCCGTGCAGGTCTCGAGGCACATGGTGTCTCTGTATAAAATGACCTTCAGCAAGTTTCAAATACATTTCTGATACAAATGCTAAAAGAAAATGTTGTGTTACTAGGAGAAAGGCTCTCAGTAACTTTTTAACTGCACAAAGCTGCCTCATACCTTCATTTAGCTGGGTAAAGATTAAAAAGCAACATGTGCAGTATTGTCTAAAAGTTTTGAACCATCCCTCACTTCTTTATATTTTACATCCAAGGAGAGAGACTGTCTTGTAAAAAGGGATGTTGAGTATTAAAGCTTTCTGAAAGTCTTTAAAAGTTTTTCTACATGCTGTAGCTGCTTTTTCACTCATTTTCAGTTCGGTCCTTGTACCTGACCATTTTCAAAGGAACGCTTTTTTGTTAAGCCACTTATTGTAACACTTGACCTATACCAGTCAAGCATAAAAAGGCACATAACTCAAGAGATGAATGTGATGCAAAAGCATATAATATTTATCCAAAAACTTGGCATAGCTCAGAATGGTGCAAACTGCAACATCATGTGGAAAACATCAGATTTAAGCATGACAGCATGGCACTCATTCTAAACACACTGTCAATGCAGTAAAAGTATATAAGGATTGAAAAACACACAATGAAACACTATCGATCATGGATTGGCCTCCCCGGAACCCAGACCTCAACATTATTGAAGCAGTGTGGGATTGTCCTGACAGAGAACAGAACAAAAGGCCTGGAGAACCATTCCTGAAGACTACTCAAAGAAATTACAAGAAAATTGAGATTAAGAATAAAATGCCCAATACTGACTTTCAAGCTCATTAGAATGTACAAACCCTTTTTTCCCTTTTATACTGAATATCCATGTATGTCTGCACATGTTTCAGTAAATCACTGAAAATTCTTTCCATTTCCAAGCAAGACATAAGCAAATGAGAATTTTGCAGAGTACTACATTATGGATGTAGATGCATCATCTGTTTCTCTGAGTTCTATAGATTTAATGCAAACACAAATCTGTCATTTATAATGACTGCAATTATATCACAACTAGAAAACAGAATTGGTATATACCCATTACTTGCAGACGGCATTGCAGACCCCTGACTGAAACCAACCTGAAACACTTCAAAGCAAGCGTCAAGCATCGGTTAAAAGCAGAATGTGTGATTTACAGTAACATCACACTGAGAACAATTGTTCAGCTCTGTGAGCCAGTCAGAGTGCCCGCCGCGCACGATGACTGACGTGTTATTGGCAGATGGCTAGACTCCTGCCCTCCATGGGAGGCTTCCAAACAAACAGCTCCTGGTTACACTTAGGTGATTTTCACATCAATATCGATCAATTATTCACATATTTGTGCTGTCTGAAGAAAAGCAGCTGCACTCCCTTTCATACATGCTAGACCAGTATTCATTTTGTAGGCGGTGAAAAGAAGGAGTAGCGCTATTCCCTTGCATTTTATCCCACATTTATGGTGAACTAAATTTCGCAACGTCACAGCGTGATATAGAACTGTGATTAAGTGGGTCAGTGACTCTTACTGTCAGCATTACAGCCATTAGCTTTTATGGAAGAATACATCAAGTGCAACAGTTCTGTATTTGAGGTAACATGCAGAGAAGTCTGTTTTATCCATTTTTGAAATGTCTTTTGACATAAAACTGAGGTCAACTCAGTGCAGAAACCGACGTTTCTCAGTGCAATGTGCATTTGAAGCGAATATATAACACTTGGGCAATATTGTGTGGGTGTCTAAGTATAGTACATGCTGGAGAGGACGATGTGGCTGTAGCAAAGTGCTGTAGTTATACAAGCAACTGTGCTTTGTGGATTTGGCAGTACTTGAGGGTGATCTAGTTTATTATTCCTTGTTTAGTCAGCCTCTCTGGACTTTTTCCTTGAAGTGCTTTATATGAAGTATAAAGTAAAGCACTATGACACTATTTAAAATGAGGTTTGCTTTAGTACATACCATCACACACTTTCCCTCCCTCGTGTTACAGAGAAATATTAAAGCTGTGCCCCAAGGTCAACAGCAATAGCCCTCATTCTACCCATCACTGTGCCCTTGTGTTATTCATGGCCAGCACTATGAGAGGCTATGATTCTTTTTTTTTTTTTGGGCCACTCCAATATCATTAAGTTATTAGTTGATTTCAGTGGATTTAATCAGCATAGTAATTCCTCTCCATGGGAAGATAAGTCCCTCTCAAGAGCAGTTACGCCGTCCACTATGCCCGCTGATTAGACACAAGCCCCCAAAATAATTCATCAGAAAACTGCAAAAAATAATTTATCAAAAGTGCTTCTCGCAAAACCCGCTCAGGACCTTTGCTTCTTAATAATTAAACTCTGCAATTAGGCGTCTTACCATGCACCCAGTGTGAAGCTCCATGTAATATTCATAACCATACATAATTATGCAATATATTCACTGGAATAAGAGGCCATATATTCACGCCGGGGCTGTCAAGAGAAAAGACATTTTTATTTGGTTTATAACACTGTTTCATCTTATACATGAGCAGCTGGCTTCTTGAGACAGAAGAGAATGAGGACGTCTGGTCCTTAGCAGTGTGACACTGTATTCTATGATTCTGAGAAACCGAGAGAGGTTTGCAAAGAGAGGACAAGAGAGAGAGAAAGAAAAAGCACTGAGTTTTTCTTTTTTCTTTGTGGTCATGCTCAAATGCCACAAATATCAAAGTCTTTTAACTGGACACAACAAAGACATACCTGAGTGGTATCATACACTGACCACAGTCAATGCAAGATACAGAAAGAGGGAAGAGGCTTTAAATTAAAATGGAGTGGAGACAGGGTGCTGTCTCAGGATCCACTGTATGATAAATTATACATAATGCAGTATGGTAAAGAACTGTAAAAAAGAATAGTCCCAAAGCCCTTGATCATGCCTGAAGCAAATAAGCAACAGCAGCGGTCTGCAGTGGACATACTGTGGACAAGGTTGGCTTTCATCTTGAGACACAGTTCAAAGCTATGGGGCTACGCACAGAACAAACTAGCAATCAAAGCTCATGCGTAACTGGGCAGTGGTGCACTTCACAGAGCCTGTCGTCTCAAGTGTTGCGAAGATCACACACAGATGCCTCTTTCACGTCACAATGGCTGATTTCTAACACACAGCCTTTGGTCCTTCTTTTTCTTCACCATGGTAAATTAAAGAGAAAAAAAAGCATATTGCTATTGAGAAGCGCAGCCTCTTGAAGGCCACTCACGACATGTATATGCTGAATAAGAAGCAAAGCATATGTTTTCTTCCAACTTTGAAGGAAGGCTGCTTTTTGTCGTTGGAAGTGGAGACAGTCTGATATTTGATTTTATAAAAATTAAAAGCTAATAAAAAGCAAATGAAGAATGTGCTATATACTCTGTAGTAAACTGGATTAGCAGCCATTGAACATGAGATTATTTACTGCCAAAACTATCATCAGACTCTTAGTAGAGAGATTTCATAATCATTTCACACCAGGTAATCGTCACGCGCATAAATTGTTATAATTTGTACATGCTGTATGATTAATGAACACTGCTGTGCTCTATATGCAGCTCGACTACATAACAATATGTTTTGCGCATTTGAGCTAAAAGTTCAATCAATGAGATAATTTATAGTGTCTGTGAAGCTCATTCAGATCAAAACAACTAACGTTGAAGTTTCTTTCTGTAAAAAGAGTTTTGAAAAAAAAAACAAAAAACTGATGACCATTCAAGATTTTGAAGTCTCACTTCACATGCTAATAAACAAAGCTTGCGTGTGTGTGCCACAGTTCTACTCTGTTCCGGAAAACAATGACCTTTTCAAATATGACACAGTTTTACTGTGGGCATAATACAGATGTGATTAACATAAATAAGAGTTAAAGTCAAATAGGCGTAAAGGTCGTCACTCAGGACTAGTCTCGGGTCCACGAGGTGATTTACAACAACTTAATTTGACTGTGCGGAGTAATTTATCTGTGACAGAGCAAGTCGTGGAACTGTGCATGCCGCGCGCACATACAGGCAACAATATGCCATGACTGCACACATCTTATATCTACCCAATCAGTCAAGATGCTTTACAACTTCTGTCAGAGGGCCTAACAGTTCTCATAAATTATAAAGCCATTGTACATGGTGCCAATAACTTTTGAAGGAGAATCTCCACCAAACTGAACCCAGTATCTCTTCCTTTTAAATGTGGACATCAAGACGCAATACTCCTGAGATTCTTTTTAAAATGTGACAAAGACAGGGCAAATGCTTTGATCGTAGATGTGCTCTTAGAAAACTGTGCAAAAAAAAAAAAAACCCTTCTCAGATAAACACTCGTCCAGATATTGACATTTTGATGCAAAGCAGGTGGCAGGCAGGTATGATTCTGTTAGAGATAACTTGCATTTCCTATCACATCCCTCTTCCCTCCGCTGAGTCTCCAGTTATGCTGTGCATCTGTGTCATCTGCAGATCCACTGTGACAGCTGGAGAATATGAGGTATGAATGATGCAGAACCATTCATAAACAGCAACAACAACGCAATGTGATAGGGACAGAAAAATGTGGATGTGGGTCTCAAGTCGGCAAGCAATAACATGCTGTGATTTATTTCGAATGCCCCCTGTAGTGCCCACTGATATTCTGCAGGGAAATCACTCACTGGAGTGCATGAGGCTGCCTTGCATCCTCTGCTACTATCAATATGAAGATAATTGAAAGAGAATACATGTATGTACACAAAAATCATGTGCAGCTGTATAAGAGAAACATTTAATCTAACCTCCTGTCTGTTAGATAACTCTGTGCATATGTGAGTGTATATGGACGGCAGATGAGGGAGGTAGGAGGCCCGCTGTTAGTGCTGGATGCAGTGATTTCCTGGACACCTACAGAGCGAACCTCAAACTGAAGGGCAGACAAAGATAACCACCTGCAGGGATTCACATCCTGCTTTATTTAGTCACCTTCGGAATTTCCTCGAGGGACAGTAGACGATATTGTGAAACCAGTGAATGGTCGTAAAAATCAAAGCCAATGTCCTGTAGGCAATTATAATAAAATTGCTTGAACCAACTGCAAGGCACATTCCCCAAGAAAGGAGAATGTCAAGTTTATGTCATTGTTTTGGTTGAGGTTCTGCTAGGTTGCTCTAACCTCCATAAAAAGGAAAAAAAAAAGTTAATGTTAAAAAAAAAAAACATTTTTTTTTCTGATATATTCTTTGATTTATTATATAAAAGCCAGCTCATGTTAACCCCACTTAAAATACCAATTAATATATATTTTATTTCCAAGTATTTCCAATTGGTAACATAACTATGTATGACTCCAATTCTATCTGAGTGGTTCAAGATTGCAAACAACATGGGAAATATACTGGTGAACAATCCCAGCCTTCAGCGTGGCACACCTTGATCTGCAGGTGCCTTTAATACTAGAATAAGTCATCTTAGATTAGGGATTCAAAAAGAGAGAAAAATTCAACCACATGCTCTCCATAAAGCACGCCATAAAGCTCTCCCAGATGTTGAGAGGTGGTTGCGGTTCCAGTGACATGCAATGTCAGGGAGGAACTGGTAATGCCGAGTGTATTAGTGGTCTCTTTATGGGTGCATTAGGTGCTGTGGAGAGGAACATGGGGGCTGCCACTGATCTCCTACCAGGCTTTATGCTTTGATGAACACACCCTTGAAAAACCGGGACATCTGCGACCGTATTCTGCCGAGCTTGGAAGACGCCTCCCTCTCTTTAGCTTCCTGGAAAACATAAATCAGCTTCTCATATCATCATCTAGTCATATTCAATGCATATGAAGCTCTAATCAGTTAATCTGTCAGCTTTCTCCCCTTTCGGTGATATATCAGATTTGTAATACTCTCCCACATATGCAGTAAATCTCTGACAAAGCCCATGTTTTTGAAATTCAACGACGGAGCTGCGTGAAGTGAAGAAGTTCACTTGAAAACAGAAACCAGGGAGAGTGGAGCACTGAAAGCTTCAGCGCGCTCCCATGTGTCATCTCTCTCTTTCTACCACTAAACAGTGGCTTAGACAGGAAGCTAGAATAAATTTCCCCAGTTCATTGTCCCCGCTGAGGACTAGCAGAACATCTCAGTCTGATTAATGGCTGTACACTGTCTAATGAACAGTAATTGAATGGCATAATACTGCAGGTCCTTAAAAGCCCAGAGGAGTCGTCTTCCTCCGCCTAGCTCTCTGGAAAAGCAAGGCGGTGACATTGTCTAGAGTTGATTATAGTTGACCTTGCATGTGGAGACTAAGGTCTTTGAAATGGCTAACCTAAGCTTCATGGAACAGCAGCAGGAAAACAGATGAAAGACCAATGCAACCGACTTGCACTGGAAAAAGAAGACAAATGGATCAATATTGATTTGATTTTTTATCACAAAATTCTTAAGGAGAGGAAGGCAATTGATCAAGCATACCTAGTTTCATTGGCATTTCTAACAATATTAATTAAGAAAAAATGCTTAGCCGACTGGCTGATAAATCAGCCGATATTGTTAAATCAAAACAAATGATAATTGTGAACACAATATTACACCGGTGAGTACAAATCTACCCTTGTCCACATTTCCTCAATGTGTATGACATCTCCAATACAGACAGAGTAGGCCGTCATGAAATCAATCAGATCCTTAACAGAGTGCACTCTACAGGAAAAGCCAACCTTCAGAGAGCCCAACAAAAGTCAGTGGAGTGAGTGTAAGAGCAGCTTTGATAAATGTGCATCAAGCTCCAGCCCACCATCCTTTGCTTCCTAACACCAAGATAGCCTGTGTTCACTCTCAGCGGACATCTCCACTTGGCAGAGACGCTGAATCTCGTTATTCTTTCTTTGGCCTGGACCACACAGGTCAATACCACATGCACACCACCGCCTCACCGGTGTACTGTCTGCAAATGTATTCACTATTTAAATGCGCTGCAATAAATCATTTAAAGCTTCAACTGAAAATGTAATCATGTAATTGAATTTGGTCATCAATATCTACTATATACATGCACATATACAGAGTACACAGGGCATTTCACGAGCATATATGAGCACCGGAGTGGGAGGAAATCTGTCTGGACTCAGCTGAAAGTATGAGTCATAGCAGCGCAGTTATCCTCATTATTATTCACGGCCCTCTAAATGATGAGGTTGCTGACAACGAGACAGCGACAGCTTGTTTGGCCTCAGTGGGAAACAACAAGTATGAGTATGCATGAAAGATGATTAGACTTTAGGTAAGGTAAGTCTAACCTGCAGAACTATTATTTCTGGCTTGACAAAGGCATTTAACTATACTGTAAGTACAGTGCTGATAAAACATTAATGAACATAAACAAATCAAAGTTTGGTAAGGCAACCGGTCGGATTAAAAGTGCTGACACACTTTATGTAATTTTACTTCAAACTAGAGTTATGTTTGCTTAGGATTTGTTCTTTGAACTAAAATTCCATCTTATGTCACTCTCCATTTGCTGACAATTCAAAAGCTTCTTGGCAAGATGATTATTGCAAACGTAGCTGAGTCCATACAGGGATTATTATTATTATTTTCCATTATCTAATTGTCACTCCACCCAATCCATAGTAAATCTGATTCAGCAAAATTCATGTATGACTAAAAATGAAAAGTAATGAATTAAGCTGTTGATGAGGTCTTTAGCCAGGGTCATAACCGACCCCCAGAAGTCAATAATTATCCCACCAAGAATATCTTTATTGCAAAAGTGCATACGGCAGCAAAATCATCACCACACCAAAACATTCCCCTACGGTGTAATTGCCACTGCTTAAAATTATAGTTTTCATTAAAACGAAATGTTCTAGGTTATTGATTGCTTAAATAAGACTCAATATCTTCTCATTTCAAAGCCGAATGAAATTGCATGGAATAGTAATATCACCCAACTATTGTGTGCATTTATCACAGTTACACGGCTTCATATCGCCGTCCCTCGAGGATTATTAGAGCAAAATAAGTTTATTTAAATGAGCGTAATTTCGGCGGGACCACAGATCCGTGCAACAACATCTGTATACACAGCTCACTCCCCACTTCATCAATGTTAATGCGCACAGTAACCAGAGTAAAGGACAGACATCAAATACTACAACTGCATATTATTATGGGCCTCTATTTCAACCATGAAAACTCTATGATTTGCAGTATCTACGGCGACAGCTAGACTCTAAACACGTCCTACAAAAATTTGTAACTGAGACACAGGTCATTTAAATCTTTTGTAGTACTAGTAATGTGTTCTATACCTTTTAATGTTCCCCGCTGTCCCTTAGAAAGATTGTGTTAGTAAATACTAAATACACCAAGATAACCATGGAGACAGAAAAAAGGTTACACGCACATTAAGTGAAAGTATAGTTGCTGAAAACAGGTCTACGTGACCCTCTTACAATTATGGCAATGATGATTGCCATAATTGCTGGTTAGATCATTTTTTATGGGACCTAATCCAAAAGAAAATGAGAAAATTAGACATAATAATAAAGTGAAAATGAACTGAATGTGAAATACTAACTACATAAAACTAATAATAACAGTTACATTTTTTCCGGAATCTGTGGTGGAAGACCTTTGCATACTCGAGTCCTCTGAATCATGGAGGGAGGCCTTGCAGGGACTCGCACAACGATTCCCATCTTCATACTCCTCTTCAACTATCTTGGCCTCAACCTGCAGGGAGGGGAAAAACACACACAAGATCCCCTTTGGCTTACACTGTACTTTAGTGCTGTATTGATTTTGCAATATTTATATATTTATGTAGCTTGTTCTGCTGAGCATTCATGTGCCCTTATTCTGAGCAGAAATGGTATTATACTGTACTAGAAGTATATTCTCGATTCCGTTTGATGTTGGGAAACATACAGAAAGGTAAAGCTTAATAGGAAGAACATCGGTGGGGGGGAGATGTTACCAAAGCTGCAGGCACGTCTTTCATCTAACCCTTTCATTTTACATCAAATGCAAACAGCTTGTTGTGATGATCAACTTGTATACTTTAGTATGTCTCCAACGACGAGCTGTAAAAATTATAATAACTGACATATAAAGTGTAATGAAATCCACATGGAGCCAAGGAGCTTTACATGTTTCTCCGTGTTCACAAGGGTTATGTTTTTCTCTGGCATTGCTGTGTTTTTACACTCAAATCACTTCTTATTTCCTGTCTGATATCAGACCAACTGTGCGCTGTAGCACTACAGTATGGGATTATATTTTACCTGATCAATTGGCAGATCCACCTTCAACTGGCGGTCTTCCTGCACCTCTGCTGCTCCTGCCATCTCACTCCTTTTGTTTTGTGCATTGAACACGCTGCCCTCTGAGAAAAGTGATTAATCACAATTACCTCATCTGCTGGCAGTCGCCGTCTCATTCTTCTGCACACTCGCTTTCTCTCTCCTCTCTACTCCTGTTCAACTTCACAAGAGATCAATGTTGCTGTCAAGCCATTTATTTATTTATAGTGGTCCCCCAGACTTAAGGGCCACAGAAAGCCACAGCTGCCCTGCCACAAATATGGCCAGCCAGCGTGAACTTTGGGTCCAGGGTTATATCCTGACAGTGACAGGCTGCTCTTGATGCATGTGGGGATGTGGCTCATACAGCAACGTCACCCTTGTAAACAAATTCCTTTTTGTCTGCGGCTGCTAGATCCAATACGGCGTGGAATGTGAATAATGAAGCACGCTCTTGAACTTAAATATACTTCAATTGCCCTAAGTAATTTAATTTAAATAATAAATAACCACACATACAAGATTTATCACCGAAAACACTAAAGGGCAATGTACACAAAAATGCATCTGTTTCATGTGTTAAGCGAAAAGAGACATTTACACAAAACAGCCTAGAATGACTTTTTTTTGTCTAGAAATCTATAAAAAGGCTTAAATCTCTGACCTCATTCCAGATTAATCTTGTGAACACTACACAGAGCTATTGTCTGTATGAAGGGTTTTAAGAGCTGATTTAATTAAACTGAAGATATAAAACTTAGCTTTTTAACTTTAGAGACTTTGCTAATGTGGTTTTTAGGAAGAAATCACACTGCAGATACACTATAGGCAGAAATGTGTCCCGAGAACTGAGTATCTCCGTCACAACATATGAAATCATGGCAGGATTCAAACAGTTAGCAATTAGCCTGTCAATGCTACCGTACCAGCATGTGTTTTTCAAGTCAAGTAATTGTACTACTGCGCACAGATGGCACAGCAACAACAACAACTGCATAACTAGATACAGACAGTGTTATTATTATTTATATACTAAGCATCACATTTAAAGCACACAAAGAATATTTGTCACTTTATGTACTTTTGTCAGTGTTGCTTAAGATTAATAACTCATTACCATCTTGATTCCCGGTTCAAGAGAAAATGAGAGCATTTTTCTCTCCCCCTAGATGGTTAACCAGGCTTTCAGGATACGTATTCAACAAAATGGCCTGATTGAATTCATCTATGATTTAAGCCCCCTTGATAGTGTTTGAAGTCTTGTTCTTTTTAATATTCACAGAAAAGAGCAGTGTTCCTTTGAAACGGCGCGCAGCTCTGTTCTGTTTGGACTTAAAAAGAACAGGCTGAGATTCCAAAGAAATCTCCTTCACCTGCCAAATGGCGGATTTTCTTCATTATCAGCACAGACATACGTCTCTTTACTTACACACACAAAAGACTTACAAATGTACAGTTGCAAACGCAAACATGCTTTACGCAAGGCGCATAGATGGTCTTCAAAAGCCAACAGGTTTCTTTCCATCATCCATCATCATAGCAAAGAAGAAAGTGTTGAGGAACAACAACAACAACAAAAAGAGAAAACAAAAACTCTGCGGACAGAGGGGCTAGAGAGCGAGACAGTGAAGACAGTATTTCTACAGTACTCTGCTTACCCCCTGTGGGGAAGAGAGCTGGGTTCTTGGACACCTGCCCTCGTTGTTTGGTTCTCTCTGCCTTGGCTGTGAGTTTCTTTGTCTGGCCCCTGGCTGCGTGCTCAAGGTCTTCTCCAGAGCTTGTCTGAGCAAACCACATGGAGGTACAAAGGAGAGGAGAGAGCAGAGAGGCCCGGATTAAGGTATATTTCCTCACATTGTGTCTGTGATTCATCATTGACTTATTGCTCGTTTTGTAAAGAGGAAGAAGTCAAACAAGAAAACAAGACAGGGAAGCTTGTTTCTCCTCTCTTTTCAGCAGCTTTTTTACATTTTCCATTGACCTCAATTTTTCATGAGCTGATATGTTTTGTAACTCCCCGCTGACTCCTACTGTATTGAATTCATCTGGTTCCAATACATCCCGTGCACAACCTATCAATCACTAGGGAGCGTGGCAAACTAATCATTTATTGATGAAATAGGGCAGCCATGAATTTCTAACTGCATTTGTCTTATTTATCAAGCCAGATCAAACAATGAAAATCCAAACAAGCTTAAAGGGAAAGGGAGGGAGTCGTAGGGAATAACTTATTCTTCAGCCGCAGACAGCAGAAGGTTATTGATGGAGAGGGGAGGGGGGGAAAAAAGAGGTTTGGGACTCAGTTGCATGGTGGGAGAGCAAAGGAGGGAGAGAGGAAGAGAAGAGAGAGACAGAGAGAGAGAGCAGTGGGGAGAGTTCAGTGATGTTCAGACAGCAGGGTACACATCTGAATTAATGCTTCCACAAAAGGCAATTTTCTCCTCGCAGGCTCCTCATCCCCTCCGTAGGTAGCAAGGTGAGGTATGTCTCCCTTACAGAGAATGAGAGACACAGACGTAGAGATCGAGAGAGAGAGCTGACTTAATGTGTCTTTTCAGCTACAGTGCTCTTTACTGCAGGATCCCTCGGCTGGCTCGGGGGATAGTGTAGTGATCTCGGGCTTCCACCAGAATACACTTCTGGCAGTGGTGTTTGCAAGCTCACTAACATGGAGTCCGGGGAATAGCAGCGTTGTGTCTGCACTTGTTTGCTTACTTTAATGCAGAGGCAAAGTCTGTTGATATTCTTTTGAATTTATACAGCCTTTAGTGGGCTGAGGGAGGGGGAAAAAAGTAAAAGAACAAAAGAAGAGTGAAGTTTGCCTGCTATTTTCAGAGGAGGAGAGTTGAAACAGAGTTCATGTTCTAGCACGGCGGTGTCCGCGGCCGCATGAGATCAAAGACAAAGGAGCAGTGGCACTGTCGCGGTGGTAAGCTGCTAATTCAGCTCCTGTAACCTCGGTTCATCTGCGAGTGATGTGAAACAACTTTGCGATAAAGTTGCAAAAACTCTATCTGCCCAATCAAAAATTGAACAGCTTGTTTTCTTGCTTGTGGTGAGATGTAAATAGATGGTATTTAAATAAACCGAGCTCAATCCAAGGCTGTCTCGCTCAGGGAGAGTGGCAAGCAGGGCACAGGGGAGGAGAAAGCAGAGGACGAGGACGAGGGGTGCTGCAGAGACGGAAGATTGCAAATACAAGCAGCAGAAGTAGAAACACGGCAGTGGAAAAGCTGAGGTCATACAGTATAGCCTCTCGGTCTGCATTACATATCTACAGTACCAGGTCCTGTGGGAGCAGACAACTGCGTGTATCAGGAGGCTCCAGAGTCAGAGAGAGAGAGAGAGAAAGACAAAGAGAGTGCTAGAGTTAGTGTGAAGGGGGCTCGGGAGGGCTGGACAGCAAGTAATCTGTGGCTCTCTCATGTGGCCAAAAACTGGAGTCAACAAGAGGACACGGTGATATGATAGCCAGGGGAAAAAAGGGGGGTCCTAAACAATTGGACTGACCAGCCTCCAGCCATACTAACTGTGATATCAGTATGAGCCACTCCCAGGGCCGAGTCCTCAGTGAGTAGACACACTGGCAGCAGCGAGAGGGTAAAGTCTTCCTCGGGGCATTGCTATTTCCCCTAACCAATGAGCTCATACATGGGAAACAGGGGAAATGGGGAGAAGCAGCAAATCATCAATGATGTCAGAAAGCACAGATATTAAAGGTTTAGTCAGCCTTTTTTTTTTTTTACACAGGTCTCTTTATGTGAGGCACATATAAAACACTGCTTAACTGCCATAATAACGATTGCCATAATAACTAAGTGTACCGCACGATGCACGCCGTTGTTCTCTTTTTCGCTTTGTCTCTTTGTATTCCTCTCTCCCCTATTAATCTTCTCTTTATGCTATGTCTACCTCAAAAGTTTCTACCTCATCATGTCTGTAAAACACTTAACTCAGCATATACAGCATGCTTGCTTCCAATGGGAACATGGTGTACTGGAGAGTTTCATTATTACACTCTGCAGAGCTGTCAGTTTAGTCGGTGGTTGCTCCACGCCAGATGTCCCGTTCAGCAGTGCAGAAACGGTCCACCGCCGATGCAGACAGGACAGGACAGACACGGCTCCCGTGCAGCGCAAGGTTACATTTTACACAACCTCAGTGGGCGCGTTTAAGGGGTCTTTTTTTACAGGCGTTTCAAATCAGACTGCTGTTGTTTTGTGAGGTCAAACTGAAATTAATGATGGACATGACCCTATAAATGTATGTGTAATCAGTAAGCTAAACAGCTGACAGATCAAGACAGATTGGGTAATTTTTTGTCACTTGCATCGCTCCCCCTCTGAAAGGCCCTTATTAACTGGTCAGATCATGTTTACAAATTCATGAGGGATGAGACACAGAGGCGAGGAAAGTAAAATGCGGCAGCATCATGTCTAGTGAATGACTAATACTACACTGAGCCGAAGGATGCAAAACACAGGCATAGCTCTGTCTCTGTCTCCACCTCATGGTACTAAGTGAAATGGCAAAAGCTGTGGTCGTTGTGTCTTATTAGCTAATGCATCAGTGAAGCAAAGTTGCCTAACAATGTCATTTTCATCTATTGCTTTATGGCTGGATTGCTGTTAATATAATGAAGAGCTCTTTCTAGAAGAGATTGTTATATATAACTAATAAATATTCAAATTATTTCTAAATTCAAAGGCAATCCGATGCAGGTAAAGCTGGAGATAAAGCAAGGGCCATTTTTCTATATCTAACAAAAATTGGCATCTGCCAGAGCACTGTCATCTTTCATGGTTATAAAAATCACATGTCAGGCACATTTGTCACAGTGGGGCCCATCTCTACCTAGACCTGCTGAGTGGGCATGTTCTCATCTTCATCGCGTGATTTGGTGTTCATCTCGGGCCCACAGCAGCGCAATCCCCGTATGGATTCGCAGCATTTCACTGTCAACTTAATCACAATACAAATAGTCCCAGCTCTTGCTTGAATACGAGATGTTTTTTTTTTTCTTTCAGTTTTCTGTGAACGAAGTCCCCCTTGTGCATATGATCTGTCTATGAGGCTCACTGCACTTGATCAAGTGGGCCAGCCTGTCTCTGTGGGAATTACCCATCAAACTGGAAAGCAACGGTAACTCAATGCCTCCTGCAGACAGTGATTGATGATAGTGGTGTTTCATAACGAATTGCGCCCCCACAACAAGTCTCACACGTGGGAAATGTTAATTGAAATGCTGCGTGTGCAAAGATACGCTTTTCAACTGTGAGTCTAACAAAGTGCTACAACAATGAACCGGAGGGAGTTCAGGGGAAAAAGGGTACCAATTTAGCACGTTAGGAGAATGTGAACGACCAGATGACAAAGTGCATCAACACTCACCACATTGTTTGCACATCTTTTGATTTTGGTACTGGGCAGGATGCCTTGGCTGCAGGGAAGAAAAGGAAAAACCAATACTGACAAACACATTTTTGCTTTCTGTATCGAAATAAAATCAAATCCAGTGTTTATTCTGGACATATAGAAAAAGCCATGAAAGATCACATCTCGTACCCTTCAGTCATGTTATTTTCCCTAAGCAAATCCCTCCTGGGGACACACTGGTAATATGGGAGAGCCTTAAATCTTTCTGAACCGACTGCAACATAGTAGTGGTTGTTCTCCAGTTCACTGGGACCGCAGACGGGGCGTCCGTTTACGGCACAAAGCCTGAAATCCCAAATAAAGAAATACAACAGACTGCAGTAATGTTCAGTGATAGTTCCATCTACATCTTTGCCTACGAGTATTTCCGAATAAATACTATTGAATTCATCACAACCACACATGGTCCCGATCTCTAATTAATTGCAGAAGTCCCTCTACTCTCCTTCCCAAGTATCATTTTTCTGCATTTAAATTGACTGTAAAGTGTCCACTAATCACATTACCTAGTAAATTAGAAGGCAAGAGGAAAACAACCTTCACTGATACTCCAGTTAATTAGTTTAAAAATGATGTATGACTAAATGTCCTGACATTACCTGAAAACAGCCCCCGTGCGAAGACGCACTTTTTCTGTCACCATAGCTAAAACGTTTTCCCAACTTCTAAGGGTATACTTTGGGATCCGTATTCGAGCCGGAGGAACCAGCACTTCTGCGTTGGTGAAGACACTATGAAACAAAACATGACACACAAAGATACCATGAATAAATAAATGGAATTGTTTCTTTCATTGCACAGCACGGCAGAGAGCATTATTCTTTTAACACCGTGGAAAAATATGTATGCAGTTTAAAATCAATACTCACTTTATTGTGCAAGACTCATCAGCAGTTCTCTTCCACCGGGCAGAAGCTACTATCCTGCTGTGAACAACAGGTTGGATCTGAAAATTTCATAAAGGAGGAACTGAGTGGGGTTTTTTCAGCACGTCACTCAAAATCTAATGTTATGTGTCTCAACGGGACTTTTATGAGCAACAGCATTCAGCCATAAGACGTAATGGTCACACTTGAAACAAGGACACATGAAAAACATGAAAAAAAGTTTCACTATAACTGACCACACACAAAACAGTGATCTTACCTGTTCTTTTTTCTTATTCTGTGGCTTCTTCGTTGCTATTTCACAATAACTGGAAGGCAGTAAAAAAATTCAAATTAGCTTTAGGTACAAGGAAACGTATGGAAGGATGTGGGTGTAAGGCATCTTTAGATCTGATAAAAAAAAATCATTGAAATCAAATAGTTATATATGTAAAAGTATGCTCAAGATCACTGTTCTGCTGACTAGACTAAAATACTGGGTCCAAAAGATTACATTTTTAAAGACAGTCTAGACTTTATTTAAGAGAAGTTGACATAATTGGAATGTTTTAAAGAATATTAAGTACCAACCTAGTCAAATCCCCATCCAAGAAATGATGCTAAAGAAAAAGCCTGTATGCAAATAAACTCAGAACAGAAACACTCCTAAAACTTGACACTTACTCCAGTTTCTTGAACGTCTCATTTCCGGCCGCGACATACAAACTCCCGTGCTGAAGGTCATCCAGATGGTGAACTTGGTGGCCCTGTGTGGCAGTGTAGAGCCTCCTGACGGCGCCAAAAGGTGCTTTAATCCCTTTGGTCAGAGATGACAAAAGGTTGTCAAAGTTTGGCACGTGGCGCGGATTCACAACTACTTTCCTGCCGGGAAAGTAGGCATCTCCGTTCCTGTAGACGACTATTATTTTTGTCGGTGGCAAGTCACCTCTCCCTGATGTGCTGGGCATACTTGTGTTAGCTAACGGGCACGGTTTAAAACAGCAAACTGCGGTGGCCCCTGGTGTCAGAAGTTAATGTGTCAGCTATGCCGAGTCTCCGGAGACGTAACTGGAGACAGCTTCTCAGTTCTTCCGCACGAGAGGTGTAG
>VURO01051117.1:82320-101881 GCA_015108175.1 Pelvicachromis taeniatus | reverse complement strand
AGTGTTTAGATACGTATCCACCGTCTCTGTCGTGTCTTGTATTGTGTAGCCAAGGTTGATTTAGTGTTGAATCCAAGCCTCCGGTGCAACCAATGCAACCAGTGGTTTACATATTTAGCTAAACCGCTTGTAGGTCTGTATTAAAACAAACAAAAACAAATACAATTATTTTATTTTTCCTTTCCTAACTCATTTTAATTGTTATTATCAGCTGGCTCATTCAGTCTAATCGTTTATATATATATATATATATATATATATATATATATATATATATATATATATATATATATATATATATATATATACAGTTTATTTATTATTGTTGTTATTATCTTTATTTGTTCGATCCCAAATTGCTGTTATTTACTTCCTTTCCTGAACAGGCAGTAATGTTATGGTGAATTCAATCCAGTGAATTCAATACTTTTTAGCTTTAAACGTATTTTCAACAAATCTCTTTTTTTTTCCTTTTTTCCTTGCTTGTATGGTATATTGTAAATGGGAATAATTGCGGGTTCAGAATTTTGCCTAGGGATACTTTGGCATGTATAATATACTTGTTAAACACTGTACATCCTGTTGGAGTCCAGTACTGACTCAGTCTTTGCCCAGGTTTAGTCCGCTAATGTAAAAACGTATTTACTGTTCAAACTTCTCTCAGTGTTTATTTGGCTCATAACATATGTAAATGTCGAAAATAATTAAATACACATATTCTGCCTAAGAAAGCCAACTGAAGTTTAACACAATGCTGCTTTACATCTTTCCTCAATATCTTTATCCGTATCCAGGATCCATGCCATATGGTCTACCATTCATGCCATTCATATAGTATATTACAGTATACTATTGATAATATTAAATATAATAGAAAACCAAAGAAGTGTATCCTTTTGTTTTGAAGAAAACCTGTATCCCATTCAAATTTCTGACAGACTCCTTTTGTACATTACAACTGTAGCAGTGCAACTGCAGCCCCTTCGCTTTCAGACAGGGCTGTCCAAACTGTTTACTACAACGGTAACCAGAGATTGCTGCAACAATGGCACTTAATTGGTTTATGCCAGACAACTCCTGGTCAATTAAATACATAATTCATCTCAGCATTAATTATTCATTTCTTAAGGGACTGGTGTTCTGCTTTATTAGGGGAAATGCATCATGCATATTCAAATTCCTCTTCTTAGAGGGATGCAATAGGATATCGTCTCAGCTGGGACACCCATCCTAAAACAATAGCTGCCAGGGCCATAAGACATCTCCTATTAGTCACACAACCAAACTGTAGAGGATTTTCAAAGATGAAAATGTCAAACTAATCTAAGGTATGTAATGTCTTGTTTTTGTCATTCAGCAAACATTAGGCTGTCACATTATTGCCATGTGTAATTTGTTATTTTCATTTTAAACTTTAGATGGTAGATGATTTTGATATAACTCAGTACAAAAAATAAACTGACAGCATTAATTTAACACTGTAAATCGAGAATATGTCAATGTGCTTAGTATGTGATCAGGTTTTAGTCACCGCATCAAATGGATTTCAGAATTTTATGCAAAGTCATAAAGTCTCCAGCAATTAGTTCTCACCAGGTCTTAGCCAGGATACGTGTCGTAGTGTAACTGTGATTCAAATTGTGCTTAGCCAAAGTGTGATATGTCATGTCAGGAATCAAGGGGAAGCAGTGGGTGAGTTTCCTTTGGCGCTCTTAAAGGTCAGTGCCATCCATTTTAAAACTCCCATTTATTACAGCACACTAAGGTGCAGAGTGAATGTTATAAAGATGTAAGGTGACTCCGGTGTAATTGCATTGCTCGCTGGATAATACATGAGAACCTTACCGTGTTCACTCGTTAGGATGTTTGCATACTTCAGAAGGACATTGTCGCAATTCTGTAACAACATATTTAGCAAATATACCAATTACTGCCACAAAACAGCCTAAAAACCAAACATGTCAACATGTAATGTTAGAAGAATTCAAATGAAAGAATTTCTTAGCTGCTGCACTTTTGGCGTGACAGTTAATGTTTTTTGTAACACCTGTGCCTTCCTTAACATAACAGGTAAAATGTGGAACAGAGCCCTGTGGAGCAGCCACTGACTTTTTGTCCCCTGTAAGGGATATTTGCTTTTTTTGCTGTATGAAGAGCTTTCATGGACTGGGTAGCAACGGTCCATGTGGAAATTACAACAGAAAAATAATCATTTTGTTATGTTACAATAATATAAAATGGGCCACTTTAATGATTAAATCATAACATAAGCCATATACGTTTTTTGAGACATGCATGTATCCATGTTCATAGTCGCCAGTCTATATCAGGGCTAACTCACAGAGACAAACAGTCATTCACGCTCAGATCTGACCAATGTAGAAGCAGCAGTTAAACTAATATGCACGTCTTTGCAATGTGAGAGGAAGCATGAATACCCGACGAGAGCCCATCTTCTGCACACAGAAGCCAGCCAGTGGATTCAAACCAAGAACCTTGTTTCTCCTCCAGCACTGTGTTGCATCATTTATCATATATTTCTTCCATAAATTTGCTTCAACTGCTGCAGTATATAAGCGCAACTAGCTCAAGAGCATAAAGTAATGTGTAAAAAATGTCCTTTTTCAAACTTTGTGTAAATGTTTATTATACAGCACATGGATGTGGAATGCATGCATGCTGTATTCTGTTTCTCTGATTAAATGCACTCAACTGGAACCGAAATGTGTCTTTTAATTGTATATTTTTCCACAGCTCTCTATATTTGCTTATTTGCACTGTTCGTCTATGATACTGATACAAATATTGCTGAGTGGATAGTCTGAATAAAATAAAAACTCAGCCCCTGGCATGCTTTTGAAAACACTAATGAATCTCAGAGTATGTATCAAAGATGTAAAAAATAACAAAACATTACAAACATTGGGATGTTTTGTATGTTCAGAAAATAAATAGCTTATGAGCTCATAAGCAAAAAGGAAGTAGAAAGTATACTACTTTGCACAGCTTGCGTATCATTTTGTCATCATATTTACAGATAGAGCATACAGCAAAATAATAAGATTACAGTTTTTGCTCCATTATATTTGTCCACTCTGCAGTCTGTTTAACATATAGTGGTCTCAGATGTTGTCCTTGTCAAATTCACAAACAAAATACATTGTGGGATGGCACGCCACATCAGTCCACTCCCCAGAGGCCACCATCTCAGCACAGTCCTCATCATCATAGGCATTGTTGGGCTCTCCTTTTCTCCATTTGCTGAAAGTGGTCATAGGAGAGCGATCCACGTAGGTGAAAACACCTTCGCGCTCGAGGTCATGAATGCCAATGTAAACTCTGCTCAGGCCAGCGTCGGTTATGTACCCTGCGATGGCTGCGTTTGCGCCCTCATCCTTTGGCATGACCAGGTGCCCTCCCCTCGTCTGGCAGTAGCCCTCAGCCTCGGTGTAGCGCTTCGCTTCCTTCACCAACAGATAGACCTTACTGTCTGTTTCCTTAATGCCAGCAACAGCTGCAGGGGAGGGCAGTGCTGAAAAATGAGCACTTGTATTTCTATAAATTTCACATTGATATGCCCACATTTGCAATTCTATAGGACAGGAAATTAGCTAAAGCATGCATACCAAAACTGATAAAGATTTTTAAAAAACAAAAGCATTTTTTAAAGACTGCTATTATTATTATTATTATTATTATTTACCATTTTTAATGAATTTCAGTTCTGAGGAAAGCTGAGCTACAAGAATGTCCATTTCTCCAATCATCCTTCTCATTGGTGCGCACTCACAGGGAACCCCTGATAAGGCAAAAATGTGTGGGACTATCACAAAGTTGACTTCATTTATTTACAGATGGGTCTGTTTAATCCCGCAATCATCTGTTTGACCAACAAAATAAGATGGTTTTAGAACCCACCTGGCTCTCCGTCTGGGCCCCTTGGACCGGGGTCACCTGGATCTCCCTTGGATCCTGTGTCAGAGATGTAAATATTCATCAGTCATAAAAACACACTTAAGAAATAATTGATGCATCCCTAAAAATGTGGCAGACAGTACATCTCTGCAAGTTGTAGCACCTTTCATTCCACTTGGGCCAACTTTTCCATAACGTCCCATAATGCCTTTGTGTCCTTTAATCCCAGGTGAGCCTAAAACGAGTGCAATGTGAGTAAATTGTTCATATGAAGATAGAGATATGCTGTATATCTTATAATCAAGACAATTTTTTGCAATTTAAAAGAGCACAAATTAAAGCAAAATATATATATAAAACAATAAATCTTTACTTCCACTAAAGGTGCATTAATTAAAATGATGAATATGCTTCAGAGAACACTATTCACTCCTCATTAAGGCCTTCCATAAACACTTGTCCACAGTACTGGATTCCACAAACCATTTCTCATATGACCTCTCACCCTAATGTAAACACTTGACCATTTCTGGATGGCCTGGTAGTGATGTAACAGCAGATTATCAGCCCGAGAAATGTGATCTTTAGCCCACTTTTTCTTGTACGAGTGGTAGTAATGAGAAAATGAGGAGATATAAATGCAGGCATGCAGAAAATATACTGTCTTTAAAGCTGTACATTTTAGGGGAATGCACTTTTGCTTGCAACACAAAAACATTCTACAGTTTCTTTTTTTGTGTCGCAAGTACATGAAATATACCAATCTCCCCTGATGGGCCAACTCTTCCTGGTCTCCCAGGTGCTCCCTTTTGTCCTTTTTCTCCGGGTTCTCCTTTTGCAGCAGATAAAAAACAATTATTATATCAAACAGTCTTGGTTATTTTATGTGTTTGGCATGCATTTTTTTGTAAGAAAGAACATAGAGCTACATGCCTTTGAGTCCAGGGACAAGGATCTGAACAGTGCAAGACTCCTCTGGCAAGTGTTGTCCATATGATGTCTGCATTGGTAATAAACTCATCACTACAGACATTAGTATCACTGGCAGCAACAGTTTCTCACCGGTCATTCTTCTACATTGGATGATAAGGAGGCTATGCTGGAGAAACAAAACAATTTAGGGAAATGCTAATATTAAAAAAAAAAACATTCATAAAAAAACAAGGCTTGGTTTAATATGCATCTGTATATTTCAGAATGAAAATAGTGGAATTAGAAGTGAGAATTGTTTTCCTCTGAAAAAGAATAAAAAAGAGACTCCAAAGCCAGATTTAGAACTGCATTTGAATAAACCAAGTACACACGTGCAGCTTTTTTAGTAACTCCAAGAAAGCATCTTTACTTGAAAACTATACAGTAATTCAAAATCAGAAACGCCTACCTTTAGAAGTATTTTCCAGACAGAAGTAAAAAAGTAATGCCAATGTCCAAAGATTTGCAGAAGCTTTGAGCGCTGGTGGTCCTACAAAAGTATTTCATGTTCCTCTACACAAGCACCACAGAATGTGTGTGATAGGAGTTTTGTAAACAGTTCACAGATAAACTCCAAAGCAGTTGAGCCCCCACAGATAATTAGCTGGGAAAGCGGTCAAGAAATTGACAGCAAAGGGGCCTGAAAAATATACTGACTCAACTTTTTAATGCTACCAGATAATTGGGAGAGTTAAATATATAATGCCTTTTACAGAGCTAGCATTTACATTCATTTAGTAGCATGGTAATATCTATTATTTTAGCAAGTCGCTGTTGTATTTTGGTTTGTGGTTTGGTTTGTATGACAGTGGCTAATCATGTGAGTAGAGGTGTTTATCATTACATATGCTGTGGTCCATGTGAAATCATTATCATATGATGTTATTCATTTAACATTAAGGATTTAAATCAAGAGTGTCAAACATAAGGCCCGGGGGCTAGAATTGCCCCAGCAAAAACTCCAATCTGGCCCGCTCAGAAAATATGAGGGAGGGCATCGATTTCTAACTTTTTACTGTTTTGTCATCGCTTTTACAGTTTTTCCTACTGATAAAGACCTCTCCTATTGCTATTAATACTACACCAAAGAAATTAAGTAATAGATAAACAATAACAGTTAAAACACAGAAGCGTTCCTGATTTTTCACTATCTTTCACAGTGAGTCCACAGAGGAAAAACTGTATTTGTGAATAAATTGTTTAACTAACTTAATATATCATTTCATATAATAACATGAGAAAGTATAAAAAATAAAGCACTGATTCGAGTGGAGTAAACGTCGTGTCCTAACCTTCCACAAAAAACCTTCCTGTGGCTCCGGTGGAGGATTTCACTTTATGCCATGCGTTCTCTCTGTAAGTATACCAAGTTTCATTCACTACACATTACCCATATATGCACATTACCAAGCATATAGGTTTGAAATTATGACTGTGTGTTTTGCTTAACTCTGTGCTCATTGGTATTTCTATGGCTCTCATTTCCTCCACTGTGAAGTAGGTTCTTCCCGATCATGAATCTTCTCTGGGATTTGGTTGCTTTAATGCCACTTGGCCACACGAGGGCGACATTGTCAATCAAGGAAAAGTAAAAAAGAGGAGAACTTGTGTTCTGGATCTTGAATAACAAAGCTATCCAGACCAGTTTTTTTAGTCTGCCATTTATCAGTCAATATAACATTGCGTTAAATGGCACATGATCAAAGTCATTAACTGACTTAACTGGCTTCAAAGTCGTTAGATTAAAAAAAAAAAAGAAGAAGAAGGTACGAGTTTGGTAGAGTGGTGATGATCTGTGGGCTTAAAAAAAAAAAGTTACATTTTAGCTTTTGCTGTCATCTACTGTACGTAATCAGATATGATCCAGTACTGACATATCAGATGTCCTAATTAGATTTACAAACCGAGCGACAGCCTGTGTTTCAGTTGAGGATTGGATGTCTCCTTCAAAAATCCCCCAAAAGTTTCAGATTACCTGCCACTCAAATATTCATGAAGCTCGAGCAACATTTGCAGTCTTTTCTTCGCAGCCGTGTGCTCTCCGCTAATCCTCTGTCTTTTTTATAAGGATGACAGACCAAACAAATAGCCTATCAATTAGTGAAATAAAATACTTACATTCACACACTCAAACACTGCATATTTAAAATTCTCTAAACCCATGTGGTGATATAACATGTTGACACATGTCATTGTTTATACTGAACTATTTTTTAATGCGATTCATATGTTTTAATACATTGATGGCAAATAATTCAAATATAACAGTATTAAGTGATATAACTGAAATAATTCACACTCACGTTCGCCGACCTCAGCTGTTTTTGTTTAGATTTGCATAGTATGAGTGGTTTATTAATGCTTAGTTATTAGTATAAACCATAAGCCAAAAACAAAAACGTCACAGGAACTTACGAGGGACACTTTAACGCACCTTCAGCGGTTCGCGGTGAGGGTGACGTCATCGGTGTTCACCGGAGCTCGAGCGTAGCCTGTCACCCAGACAGCCCGCTGCTACCTCATCCGTCCTGTCCTGCTGCAGGAAGAAACACCGAGAAAGCTGGAAAGCTGGACCAGTGCTACACACATACAACCGCATGAGGAGCATAAAACTTCTTACTGTCACCGTCAACGTAAATTTAACTGCCTGAAGGATTTCACGTGTAAGTGTTTTGTTTTTTGTCTACCTGTTACGCTTTCTTTATTATTATTCCAAAGGGCTAACGTTACAAGTAGTAAGTACTAATTAAAGTAGAAGTAGACGTACTAATTAAATCTAATTTAAGAGTACTTGGGGGACTGAGCTTTCTGTGGGCTTCTGTTTAAACACATCCTTTTGACTTTCTTGCACTGGTGTACTGTTTGGTGTCTTGGTGCAGTAGTCGTGGCTTATTATAAGGTGCTTAGTTACATTAGTTTCTTTTAAAAAGTTATTTGGGGTTAATCGTTATTATGAAAACCTTATTACAAGGTTGTCTCGACTAATCACAAAGCCGACACTTTAGGCCGCTCTGCCTCGTTTCTGCTTGATTGCTATCAGGAAATTTTGTCCTAGATATTTCTCCTATACATGATTTAGCCGTGATGCGTTTAAAGTGTCCTCACGGGATTAACAAACGTAAACCAGGATTCTTTATTCTCATTTGTTTATTTATTTTACATTTTCTTTCTCTGACGTGTCACTTTTCATTCAAATGTAGGCACACCAAATGTAAATGCTTTCTTGGCATGCACTTCTGAAAGTGCACCCTCTGTTAGTGTGTGCATCTTTCATCCTGTTGCTCTGTAGCCACCGTCCAATGCTTTTTCCATGTATCCCTTCCCTGAGAGAGAACCGGAAACAGGAGGCAGGAAACACGAGGGGTGTTTCACTGCATACTGCTTTGACTCTCAAGCAGTGCACATTTGTGTGGGTGTGTATATATATATATATGTGTGTGTGTGTGTGTGTGTGTGTGTGTGTGTGTGTGTGTGTGTGTGTGTTCCTCCTCTCTGTACTGTCTGGCTCTCTATTTCACTGGATATGTGACACCCTTCTAATTTGCATTGTCTAAAACCTGCTCACTGACTTTTATTTGTGAGGTTTAGATCTCACTTCAGGCGTCTCACCTCTCTGTCTGGATTAGGGTCAGATACTAAGAGGATTTGAGGCTGCAGAGTCAAAGTTACTCATAAGGGCCTTGTCTCGGTTTTGTTGTACGCAGCCAAGGATGAAGACAGTTTGGAGGGTTCTTTTAAAAGTAGCCCAATATAATGCCCTGTATAATGAATGGAACTTGGCTTATAGAAGCCTCTGACAAAGAACGGTTTATTTTATTGTGGTGTCGCAGTATGCAAAGGCTTTCCGCTATAGCAAAATGTGTGTAGTCATTTAAGCTTTCAGTGGTCATGTACCATTCAAGTGACTGAATTTCCTGTGTGAACAAACTGTAATTAAACTTGAAATGAAGTACGGAACTGTGGGATAGTTATGTGGTTATCAGTTATCAACAAAAAGAGCCTTCTGGAGTCCCTCTTGCCTTGATCTCACACTTGAAGGTTAGAGATAATAGACTGGGAATGTCATAGTTTCTGATTTTTTTGTGATTGTACCTTACATTTTTTCTTTCGAATCATGAACTCTATCTATCTATCTATCTATCTATCTATCTATCTATCTATCTATCTATCTATCTATCTATCTATCTATCTATCTATCTATCTGTCTATCTAGATAGATACTTTGTAGGCTTTGGTGTATGTGCCTTACTGGTGCAGAATCTTTGCTGTTATGAATCCAGATGATTTGATTTAGGAGTTTGATGGAGCATTTCTCCTTTGATATGTGGACTCTTTCCCCTTCTTGTCCGAGGGCCTACTTTGGGCAAAGACATCTATTGTAGAAAGTTGAGTATTGCTCTATAAATATAAATAGATAGGCCACATAGCAATAAACTGAGATAACAGCATGTGTTTTCCTCCAATGCCTTTCACTATCTGTGGCAGCAGATTGTTTAAAAATGTAGAATATGCTCTTTATCATACATAGCCAGACAGTGGATGTATGTGTGTTTTAATGGCCTTACCATTTGAGCCATGTGTTATAAAATGTTTCCTCGACCAGTGCAGTTGTGTTTAGAAGTCGACATCACCCACTTCCCAGATGTAGATGTAGCGACCTGATGGGAAATGTGCTTGGTAATAAAGGAGTAAAACTATGATCTTTGCTCTTTCATTTCTATAATCATGTAAGAATTGGTAACTAAACCGACACAAAGAAATCACTTGTTTCAGTAACTTTTATGTGGGATGTAGAATCAGTGAAAGTGTCTGAAAAGTTAACATTATCTCATGAAAAGGGTTTAATACTATATGAAGTGTGCTAATTTTTCTTATTGTAAGTCTCAACAAAAAAAAGAAGAAAAAGAGATGCCTAAGTTGGATCAGTCCTATTGCTGAGTGTATTCACCTGCTGAACTTTGAGTTGTCATTGAAGCTGTATCAGCAGTTTCCATAAGATGTTCTCTTTGACATTTGACCTCAATCCCTGAGCTTATTGGATACTCAAGCATGACATCAGCACTTTTGCTTTGAGGAGCTCTTTGGTTGTAGGATTAAGTCAGGTGAACAATGCATCTTTTCATTTCAGTAAAGAAACTTCAGTAGCATCGACCAATTCAGACACATGTTATCCAATTGGTTATAATATGAATCTGCCAGGTTCTTAGTGCCATTTATTAAAGAATTACCTTACTCAGCCTCTATCATAAAGCTGTGCATTTGGTAAAACTAATAGTTTTTATAATAACAAATAAATAGAACGTTCAAGTGGTTGTGGAAAAATAAAGTACTTTACTTTATACCTCACTGGTTAAGCTATTAACCAGTGAGGTATAGTGTACCATATTTAGCTGGGATGCCACTGAGCCCTAGCATGCTTCTCTTGACAGATATGTGGGGTCATTCGGGGTAGTGTTGTCTTCACTAAAGATTGCAGCAGACAAGTCCTTAGAAATTCTCTCTCACAAGATCAGTTGGTGGAATAACCGAGTAATGAAGAGTGAAGCAAGCACCATCAATGGTCAGATCCCAGTCAATGCAAACAGGTAGAGAATGCCAGCAGATCAGTTTGATCATGAATTGTTGTATTTATTTCTATTTAGGAAAGATTTCACCATAGTTGGTATGTCTAGCTGCTGGCTACATTAATATAGTCTTCAAGTGTGAAGTAATAGCAAAATGTTATAGTTCCCCAGGCTTTTTACAAACTGCAGGGTGTAATGAAGACTTTGGCAAATTCCATGCAAATACAGAGTAGGTGGTAAACAAAAATGTTGAGGCGATTCTGAGAAGCTGCCTCACGAGCCACTGAAGTTCTGACGTCACAGTTACGATAGTGATATCAACTTCCGTTTTTCAGTTGTGGAGAGTAGGTGTAATACTTAGTAAGTGGCCATAAACCTAGAAGCAGGCTCTTATTTGCTTAAAGTAAAATGCAAAACACTGCTTTACATATTCATTTTAATTTACGTCTGTGTTCCTCTTTTTGCCTCTCTCTTTTGCAGAGTTGTGTGCCTGTGCTGACTGGTAAAGGGAAATCATGGAGGATGGGAAGCCAGTGTGGGCGCCCCACCCCACTGACGGGTTCCAGCTGGGCACGATCACCGACATAGGAGCCGACGCACTCACCATAGAACCGCTGAACCAAAAGGGCAAGGTGGGTTATCACAAGAGTAAAGTAAAACACACGTGTACACACACACACAACATTACTTTTGACATACAAAATAATTCCAAATGACTATTATCACAAGGAATTTTAAAGTAGTGCGTTGAATGAAAGGTTTGATAATTTTATTAAGCGTGATTTCACGTAGAAAGGCGTTAGCACAACAATATGTACAATGTGAGAAACATGAGAGACCACATGTACAGAGATATGAATAAATAAAGGGCAGCAGCAGGTGTGCTGATAGTGTTGCCAGGAGGGAGAGCTGCTCATTAGGAGGTAAAGGCCACCTGTTACACCTGAGCCATCATGTATCCCCAGCAAGCAGGCCTCTACTGCTTACAACAGACCTGTACAGTAGAAGCTCCTTCTGCCTTTTCAGGTACTGCATAGCAAAGTCATGCTGTAAAACATAGTTTGTTATGGCAGGAAAAGGCTTATCAAACCGCAGTTATCATGGCAAGACAGCAAGTTAGTCAACAAGTGCCCTTAAGATAATTTGCATATTTGCAAAAATAGAGGCGTTATTATTGACTACAATGTTAACTCTGTTCTGTGTGCCATGCGAATGTCGTGACAGTATGACTGTAATCACACATAACACCAAGACCCAGAATTAGCTTAATTCAACCATCATTCATTTAAATATTTACTATGAAATGCAGTCATTATTAATGTTAGAGTTCATGTAATATCATCTATTATGCATGGGGGTTGTACAGGGAAAACATCATATTCATTGGTGTGCATCTATGTCATATAAGAATCTACCTTGAGAAGGCTTTGACTTCTCTACATTTTTAGTGAATTTATTTTTATTTTCTTGAGATAAAACATGTCAATTGCACATGCTAAAGGTAGAAAAAGTGTTTAGAAGTGTCCTGAGGATCTGGATGTTACAGTTGTGTCGCATCATGTTCTGCACTGTTTGTATTACCATTGGAGGGAATAACATTAGCAAAAAAATTGTTGACTAGGCCAAAACTTTGTATGATAATCATCAGTTTGTGCCTTCTTGCAAAGCTTAAACTCCTGTTCACTGAACAAATGAAAGGGCAATTGAGTGTGTGTTTTTTCAATGCTCTGTTGAACTCATTAGTGCCTAAGCTTTCTGCAAGACCCTCGGCCTGGCTGCCTGCTTTCCTCTGTCAGTTTTACTGGTTAGATGTTTCTCACAGGATTGTTATTGTGGATGACCAGTTTGTGCCAAGACCTGTTAGCGGGCACACAAAGCATATTCTCGTTACGCTTGCAGTCTGTTTTTGGCCATGCATCCTAGCACAAGATGGATCAGATAAGCAATTGTTTATAGTCAGTGTGTAGCAAACATTAAATGCATATAAAAGAAAAAGATACTTTTAACATATGCTGTATATAGCAACACACTGTTAATGTGAGTGTCATTCTTGCATCACTGAATGATGGCGCTGAGTTGAATGGTTACTGCGAGATCAGCAAATAACCTTACCACCATCCCCACCAGCTGTAACCCACCCACTTACTCAGTCAGGTGTTCAGATCCTGTTCTCTCCCACCAAATTATTCATGATCCTGCCATGTCTCCCCTTGTTTCTCTCACAGCCGACTTGTTCCATTGAGTTTATTTCCATGAACTCAGACTCATAAACAATAGAGTGAGAATATCAGTAACTAATTTAGCCTGGGAACATGTCACACTGAACATCATTACTGTGATCTTTAAGTATGGTAAACATTTCATGTTTATTCATTCTTGCTTGACTGTTTATGATGTTTGAGAACTCTAATAAACATTTGTTTTGTGTCATAAGCTCTCCAAACAGCAAGAAGGAAACAACAATGAATCTAGTGTATAATGTTGGTCGGAAAAAGCAAAGACATTGCCACATGTAGCATGCCTGTCTGTCCCGGAAATGATGTTATGTAAATGTAAAAGTAAAACTGTTCATGTTTTAGACTTTTCTCGCACCGATGAACCAAGTCTTCCCTGCTGAGGATGATGTCAACAAGTTTGTAGATGACAACTGTGAGTCTTCACATGAACAATATTTGTTCAACATATTGTTAAAAGTAAAATGTTAATTATGTGTAATCCATCTGTTTGCAGGTTCCTTAATGTACTTGAATGAAGCCACTCTCCTCAACAATGTTAGAGTGCGGTACAGTAAAGACCACATCTATGTATGTTGTTATTACCGTCTACACTAAGCTGCCTTAGCACAAGTAATAAAACGCCTGTCCTGTATGCCTCATCATGAGGAGATAGAGTAACAGGGTTGAGTGTAAAAAAGAAAGGATCAATTTTCGTGTTTCCCAGAGGGGAAAAGTACCAGCTTATAAAGAGTGAAGGGAAGCTAGTAGTCATGGTCAGACTAGCAAGACTTCAGTCACTCGCTTAGATAATAAGAGACAGCTGGTAGATGAAAAAGAATGGAAAACATTTAAAGTATATCTCAGCAGCCTTCAGTGGGGTGTTTTTCACCTCTTTTTCCTTGAATTGATTGATAAGACATATTTATTTGTAATATCTAGTCATTCATTCAAATGCAGAGACCCTAATCATGCTTTTATTTATTTCTTCCACAGACTTATGTGGCAAATATCTTGATAGCTGTTAATCCGTACTTTGACATTCCAAAACTGTATGGCCCAGATGCCATCAAGTCATACCAAGGGAAGTCACTGGGCACGCTGCCACCTCATGTCTATGCTATAGGTGAGAGCTCACACCTGCTCATCAGTGTTAAAAAAGGGGGTAAAATATATAAGTAACTAAAATGCACATGTATAATATATTATAATAATGAAGTGTACTCAATCTTGCCATCTTTTGGAAGTAACCCTTTTGTAACACAGTTCCTTTAAGGTTAAGATCTACACTATAAAAGATTGTCTGTCGTTACGCCCTGATTCTGCCATCACTTTACTATTATTTTTTTGTGTATGTTTGGTGTTGTGTTCTGTTTTAGCGGACAAAGCCTACAGGGACATGAAGATTTTGAAGATGAGCCAGTCCATCATAGTTTCAGGTGAATCTGGTGCAGGAAAGACTGAAAACACCAAGTTTGTTCTCAGGTAAGAGTCCATATGAATTACTTTACATTCTACCCCTAATTTGTCCTTCACCTTTGATCCTTTCCTTTCTGATTCATGTGAATTTAATGTCCGTTACTGTTCACACTCCCATTAGCCCCGTATTGAATTCTAAGAGAGCCATTGGTAATATCTTGCAAATCAAAAACAATGCTGACAATGTTAAAAAGACCATTATTAATGTATTAATAAATTATCATTTCTCTATGTAACAAAGAACTAACTAACGTTTAATTAACTATCAATTTGCCATTTCATGTTGATGGATTTTACAACGTTTTACCAGCTTTAAAGGGAGAGCTGCTGTTTTAAATCTTAATCTGACTTTAAACTTTTCAGATATCTGACCACATCATATGGAAGCGGTCAAGACATTGATGAGAGAATTGTTGAAGGTACTATATTAAAAGAATTCAACACGTACCAATAATGTATTAACATTTTAATAAGTTTATCTTTACATTTACAAATGTCAGCAAATCCCCTTCTTGAGGCCTTTGGAAATGCAAAAACAGTCCGAAACAATAACAGCAGTCGCTTTGGGAAGTTTGTAGAAATCCACTTCAACAGCAAGGTAAGAAATATTGACAGATGAAGCTCTACTTTGTTCTGTCCATTTGCGTTTCATCAGTTTTAAAACTCACATTTAAGCCTTGATTTCTTCCCTTGTGCCACCAGAACGCAGTTGTGGGTGGATTCGTCTCACATTACTTGCTGGAGAAGTCAAGGATTTGCATGCAAAGTAATGAAGAGAGGAACTACCACATCTTCTACAGACTATGTGCGGGAGCATCTGAAGACCTAAAGAAGAAATTACACCTTGACTCTCCAGACAATTTCAGGGTCAGTGGGTGCAGAGGTTTTATTTATTTACCTTTGTCAACTGAAAGAAAACTGAAGTGAAGTTTTTGTTTGTCATTATTATTTAACTATATTGACATTACAAACATCTTTCTGGCATTTTTCTATTGGCTGGCATTTCTGTGGAGGCCCACTAGATGTCACATGAGGTTATTTTTAACGATGTAATTTTCTTAAATCCAAGACATCCTCCCAAGTGTGATCAAAAGCCCCTCAGTAACATAATCGTTCACAATTGAATTTTGGCTCTTTAGGATGCAATTATCAGCTCAGTAGGGGAGAGAGTTAGAGAGTATTAAAGTGTTTACCATGGCTTTTATTTCCCTCTAAATACTCTACAAAACAATGGTTAACAGAACAACAAGCATTTCAAGCTGTTCCCTCAGATGTTTATCATTGTATCAAGTCCCTGAGGCGACGCCCACATCAACAGAGGCAATTACTTCATGCAATCCACTACTAGTCAGCTGTGGAGCAATATTTGGAGACAGCAGAGTAAATCTTTTCAGTGATGAAAATCAATATAAACATCCTCAGTAGATTTGCCACCATGAGTAAATGGAATTGATCAAAATACTAAACATGTTAAAATGTTTCTAAGTGGATTTTTTTTTCTCTGTTGCAGTACCTGAACCGAGGATGCACCACATATTTTGCCAGTAAAGACTCCGACAAACAAATCATGCAAAATCGTAAGAGTCCTGAGGTAATGTCATGTCCTGTTTAATCCTTCTGGTCCAAATATTATTAAGCTTTGGGTATTAATTTGAACTCTGTTTTAACACTTAAATTCCCTTTGTAAAAGAAGAACAATGCAATGAGTTCTTTCTTATGCAGATTAAAATATAGATATTATTTAAGTTCCCAACAGTGAGGAAGGCTCAAAACAAATCCCAGATCGTAGCTGAGAAAGTATGTTGCCAAATTGAGTTGTTATGCGGGAAGTGGTTGATACCAATATTTTATATGATGTGAATTTAATGAATTATAAATTACACAAAGAAAATAATGCATTGTTCAGGAGATGTCTAATTAATATGGAACAATTAGAAGTCCCTTAGGGGCGAATTATTATGTTCATTTTACTGCTTGCTTTTTAATATATATCTTTTATGATGTTCAAAATGAAACAGTAATAAACAAAAGCTTAATGAGAACATGTACTTTATTTTAAATTACATAGATGTAACACTAGTACTTTTGATTTAAACATGTGTTATTGGATTAGGGCAAAACTCTTGATGTCTTAATGGGCAGGTTGTGTTTGGTACTTTGCAAATATTCAGTAAAAAGAAATGTGAACAAACTATGTGTTTTCCCAAGCGCCTACTAGTAACAAAGTGTTTAAATTTACAATTTAAAATAAATTTTTGCTAAATTATATGTAGTCGCAACATCGGTTCATCCCTTGAGTTTAATGCCATTTTAATGCTTGAAAGATTGATAGGTGAAACTTGCCCAGTACTGTAAATGTCATAGGTATTTCTGTTTACATGCTTGCAGATGTTTTTGCTCACAAAATTTTACTTATTTAATGATGAAAGGCAAGTGAGGAAAAGTGTGCATCACTAATAACTGTATGTGTAAATGTGTTCTGCTAATTAAGTAATTGTATATTTGTTTGTTCCCACCACATCTTTGTTATATATAGGACAATAAGGTGAAGTTTCTTCGTGTGTGTTACTTTGTGTGCTTCCTGCTCTTTTCCTGATGAGTTTCTGACTGAAGACTGACACTCTCTGGTTTTACATGCTGCTGTCTGTAGTTCAAACAGGAAACATGAGCGCTTGCTTCCTCTTCTCTGCATGTACATGCCTGGTTTGGATTTGCTTTGGTGCAGATGGTGTTTAAATAGAAATATGAAAGGAATCAACTTCTGCCAGTCATACAGTGCAGTGTGGCATAATTAGTGATTTTTTTTCCAAAGAAGAACAATTAAGATTTAATTTTGAAGGTTCTCATTTTTTTTCAATTAACCTTAAAAAACATGAAAAAATTACAATAATTCTCTTCCCATCACTCAACCTGTGTTTCTTATATTAAAATATAATCAGGGCTCGAATTTAGGCATAACTCTGCACGCCTTGTTATAGTAATTATTACTATATAATTAATCTCCAAATTTTTATTTGACTGATGTTTCACACTGTATTCCTGGTCTTTCTGCTTTATTCAGTTGTTACTACATCTGAGACAAACCTGCAGTAGCAGAGCAGCCCTAGTTTTAAGGATGGTCTGCTTGCTGTGTGCTCCTGGTGAAGGTTCTTTTATCCTACTGTTGTAAAATGTTTTAGTTTGTTTATCACCTCATACATGTGGCTTTTCATTTAGTGGGAGCTGTTGGGTCCAATTCAGTTCTAAATCAGATTTACTCATCATGCAACATCAATTTAACGAATCTTTCAGAACATAGATACTACTTATAAATTATTATATCACGATGCTTGAGTAAATCTTGATTTGAACTGACTTTTTAAACACTTTCTGACACTTTGTGGTTTCTAACATTTGTGTTTTGTGCAGCATGTAAAGACGGGCGCTCTAAAGGACCCTCTTCTGGACGACCTCGGTGACTTTAACAGGATGTGTGAGGCCATGAAAAAGATTGGTCTGAACGACACTGAGAAGCTGGACCTGTTCAGGGTTGTCGCTGGTGTCCTGCATCTGGGCAACATTGATTTTGAAGAAACAGGCAGCTCTTCAGGTTAGATAAATGTTATCTCTGCAATGTCTCACAACACATTTAGAATAATATGAGTTCATTTTGAAGAACTTGGCATTACAGGGACTTGTTTGGTGTTGAGTAGTGATTTTTTTTTGATGGTGTGATAGAAGTTTAGCTGTAGCTTGTTTTTGTTTAATGTTTATTTCTCAGACGTAGCAGCTCTCACTTCTCAGACCAGCAGCATCCATTTTTACCACACTTTTCTGTTTTCTCTACTTAACAGAATAATTTTTTACATTTCAAAATATGCCATTAAACTTAATAAGAGGCCCATAGTAATGAGCAAAACAAATCAATATCTATTTACTTTTTTATTGAATCTTAGCACATGGAATCCAATATGGAGTTTTAAGAAGAGTATCACCACAGATAAATCTGAATTGGTGATGAGAAAGAGCATCTGTTACTCGAGTAAATATGAGCTTGTGGTCCATTTATTTTTCTTGCTTGTTCTATTTCATTCTGTGTCTCTTATCGAAATCTCTGTAAGTGTACTTTCAAACTCTTCTGGGTGCCCATTTTCTCTTTCCTGCCTGTACAGTTCACGCTCACACCTTATTAGAAAGAATATTCATGCTAGGTGCTACTGCAAATGAAATTCCCCCAAAAGTTAGAATGCTCTGTAAAATATTAATGAAAACAGAATTCAATGATTTGCTAATTTATTACATTTTACTGTTTCATGAAAAACGTGGATTTGATAGCAGTAACACATAACAGAAGAGTTGGAACAGGTCCATGTTTACCACTGTGTATCATCCCCTCTTCTCTTAGCAACAGTCTGTAAATGTCTGAGGAGAAATTCTGCTGAGATAGGAATGATGGCTGTCTGATATTGGATACTTGGTGTTTAACAGTCCCAAGTTTTCACGAGTTTTATACTTATTTACGCCTTTCTAATAGTACGGCTTGATTAAGTTTGGTTGTCAAAACCTTCATTATATATGTGTGAAATAGAAACAAACCTCAGAAAAATGAGTCTTACTATTCCAGTTAGCAGAATATAACAATATAGAGAAGTCTTGCACATACAGAACTGCACTTTGCTATAAAAAGTCCTTTTTAATGCTTTTGTGTGTTATTTGTCTTAGGTGGTTGTGTCCTAAAGAATCAGTCCAACAACTGTCTTCAGTACTGTGCTGATTTGTTGGGCCTGGATCAGGATGACCTACGTGTCAGCCTCACAACAAGGATTATGCTCACTACAGCAGGGGGCGCCAAAGGAACAGTTATCAAGTAAGAGGAACTGTACACTTTTGATCTTCTTTTTTTGAGAGTGTTTTTGTTTAGAGAGAAAGTTCATATTTTTAGGAAGCTACAGTCATTTCAATCAGTCTGAACTCATTGAACTTACTGAAGAAATATACTGCAGATAAGATATCCATAGTCAGGGAATACTATTAAATTGAAATAAGACCCGGGCAGTGGTGAGATGGGTTTGCTCCACTTAATCCTGACAGTGAACAAAACCAAATTAATATAACTACTAAGTCAGTTACAGCCTTGTATATTTGAGTACACCAGTCACACAAAGATTAATATTTGTAGTATTTTAACCAGTAAAGCTTTGTTATTGTGATTTTTCTTGTCGGGTTAAATAGAGCATGTTCAGAGTAGAATATGGCATTGGCAGGGCTCTTGTGTCATTTTTGTGATGATGTGGTGTTGGAGTGATGGGGCCAGGTTTGGTAAATTAATATTTCAGGAGGGCCAGATGCTGGCCTGGCCTGGAAGTATTTTCTCCACATAAATAATGCAGCCTGTATCTGAGGAGTCAGGGAGGGGAGCATGGCTGCAGTACAGTACAA
>VURO01051117.1:57892-81319 GCA_015108175.1 Pelvicachromis taeniatus | reverse complement strand
ATATTGAAAAAAAAAAAAAAAAATTAAATGAAAAAAATAAAAAAAAAAATTTTTTACAAATTAAAAAAAAAAAAAAAAAAAAAAAAAAAAATTAATCCTATAACAAGACTCTAATGTGTGCAACTGTTTCCTTAATTTAAAACCTCTAATATACATTTCCATATTAGGGTGTTTGCTTTGCTTAACAATCCACATAAAGAAACATGTTTTTCATTTTCTTAATTAATTGAAATTTATGTTTTCTGTTTAATTCTTTTTAGAGTATTTTGAGCATAACAGCTTTGAGCAGTTCTGTATCAATTACTGCAACGAGAAACTGCAGCAGTTCTTCAACGAACGTATTCTCAAGGAGGTGGGTGAGCCCTGGGTGACTTAAGGTAATTTGGGGTGGTTTACTTCTTTATCCTGGGAAGCCTGCCACATCATGTCACTGATAAGCCAAACCTACTGACTCTTTCATGAGGCAGGTAGAAGTTGTTGGCATGTTAAGCTTTTCTTTTGTTTCTTTCTTTGTTTTCTCACTTTTATCCTCACCCCCATCTCGCTTATGTAGTCTCTCATTAGAATACTAATTTCTCAAGGGACACGATAAAGCATGATTCTCTCCTGTGATCTTTTAACGTTATTCTCTTCCAAGGTCTCCAATTAGTGTGCCACAATTCTGGCTTTAGCCTCTTTCTTGTTATCTGAATCACATGTTGTTGGTTTGATGTTTTTATTTGTTTCTCTGGTTTTTTTTGGACATGGGTGATGTTATAAGGCTACTCTGAAAAATCTGAATTAACTTTTATAAACTTTTATAGCAAGTGTTGTTTTCAGTGTTGATTCGTGATATTTAATCATGTTTTTACAGGAGCAAGAGCTCTATCAAAAGGAAGGGCTGGGTGTGAATGAGGTGCATTATGTTGACAACCAGGACTGCATAGGTAAGTCTGTGCCAGTTTCTTTCCTTTGACCACATCTTCTCCTGAAGCTGATAAAATTGCTTCAGCTGTTTCCAAATGACCAAAAGGGAACTTTATCCTGTGATGAAGCGTTTGTAAAAGCACCACCCAAAATGTGGTAATATTGTTCGGAAGAATAGTGTTTAAACCCTACAGAGACTTTCTGTTGTTTTGCTTTTTCTCTTTAATTTGTTACCTGGTCTGTGCCTTGGATGGTCCTTGTAAGTGAAAACGGGTCGATAGACAGACACTCTGGGGCATCATAACCATGAAGTGTCGCCTTTGAGAGCTTGCGCTGCAAAATACAAAATGTACAGAGATTGTTGTGACTCTCTGTAGAGCCCACACACCACAAATGTACTGAGGTTAGTTCAAGTGTAACATCAGCTCACCCACATGACATTAATTTGGGCCATTCCTCTAGGCTTCACGTCACAGCAGCGAAAATACACCTGTCAGGGGCACAAAAATACTGACTTCTCATTATCCTCGGAGCTGGCACATCCCTGTGTCTGAAGGGAGCAAGCGCGATGAGTATTTGTGGGTTTCACGGCCCCTATTGTGCTATGATAAGCCGGCGAAATGATACACCCCCCTTTGTTGTCGTTGCCTATGTCCTCGAACGAATCCTCGAATTAATGGGATGAAGTAGTCAGTGTATCAAGGTGAAGCAGTTTGATTTGTATTTCAAAGGCTGTGATTATTCTGGCGTGAGGTTAACTGACAGCCATGAATAACATTTATGACTTGCAAATGACCGTTTGGGTTGGCCATTAATTCACTCATCAGTCTTCAGGATTTATGCACAGGTGCTTGTTCATGCAAATTTTTTTTCAGAGGTCCTTGGCCATTAGATTATTTTCCAAGCCCAGGATGTCAGATGAATAATTCAGTTATTTGGCTAAATGAGCATCCTGACGAACATTTTGCACTCTGAATATTCATATTCCAGAAATGATAAGCAGTGGAAATTTCCAATAAATCTATATTGAGGCACTGAAGGTTTTGTGATTTTTTTTTTCCAACTTGTTTAGTTATTGCTTTTGTGATTTCCACATTATTCTAAGTGAATGCTCTTTGTTGTTTCTAAAAGTGTCATTAATTATTTTAAACTTTATGGATGAATGGATATCACTTGCTTTGAGGTGTTAACATAAGTTTCAGATCTTGTCAGCTAACATTTGGGGTAATAGGAATGAAAAGATTGTTATTCACAAATGTTCTGCCTGAGAATCGTAGAGCTTGACTGTGGCTGATGGACAAATGTTTGGCTTTTTCAGATCTAGTGGAAGCAAAGCTGACAGGAATCCTGGATATTTTGGATGAAGAGAACCGTCTTCCACAAGCCAGTGACCAACACTTTGCACAGGCTATTCACAGCAAGCATAAAGACCACTTCAGACTCACGGTCAGACTTCATCCCTATACATTCTCTCTTTCTTATTCACTTTTCCCTTCTTTCTTTGCTTTTTCTCCTTTATTCTCCTATTATACTCTTTCTGCGTCTTATTCAGTTTTGTTAGACTAGAGACAGGACTGTCGTCGTAATCATTCTTTCTCTTCCTGTTTATTACAACACTTTTGTGAATGACGCACAATTTTACTCCCTCCCTCTGTCGCTGTCTTTGCTGCTATTGTTTGTCACTTTGCCTGTATTTCTGCACGCATGAAATCTTTTTAAATATGTTGCCTTGACACTAATTCAGGCTTAAGATAAGAGGAGGCTGGTTGCAGCCACACTACAGTGGGGAGAGTTGCTACTCAGATATATAGATATACATATTAATAGAGAGAAGAATTTAATCTAAGAGCTAAACTCTGCTATGCAGTGTTTATAGGCTTTTAATGATGTTCACTTACTAAACTAATGCAGCTTGGGCTTTTTTGAAGACAAAAACCTTTTTTGTGCCCTTTAAAAAACTTGAGCTGCATAGACATTTCACATTTAAAATGATATAATCTGATCCAGGTTACACCTGTTAAATAACTAATGATAAAGATAAAGAAGCCTTGAGTACTCAGTAGTCGTGTGGACAAACAAAAGTCTACTGTAGACACGATGATGGATGGGTTTAGTATGAAATCAATATATATGTGTTTTTATCATGATACGAATTACTTTGATCCTCTCCGTCTTAGGTTCCCAGAAAGTCAAAGCTGACCATTCACAGGACTCTCCGGGATGACGAAGGCTTTATCATCAGACACTTTGCTGGAGCAGTCTGCTATGAAACAGTAATTTTTAACACTTATTATCACATATGGCTATTGGGATTGAGTTGTACTGACAAGATCCAAAATGAACATATGTTTCACCTCTATTTAGATACAAAGCCCATAAGTATGTGGACAGTTTTTTTGGTATTATGCCCCTGTACACCACCACAATGGAAAGCAGTTTTATGGCCAGATGAGGCCTGTTTCATGGCAAAATACGCTGAAAAAATTCTGGAGACAATTCCAATTTCGTTAGCTGCTCACTGGAACCAAATATGACGTCCAAAGCGATATCTATACAAGTGACGAGGCCATCATTAGGCCAAACCAAAATATGCTTGCCAGAGAGATAGTGGCCAAATCAGCAATCTGGTTCATTCTTAAAGAGAATTAACGTACTGGCCAGGTCGCAAAACAGAGAGAGGACTACTAAAGTAGATGATGACAGAAGTATTTCTATGGTTAAGAAAAACTAATTCATAATATTTAACCAAGTCAAGAACACTCTGGAGGTAAAGGTCTAGAATCAAGAGACATATTTCATGAATGTCATGAATGGAAATACAGGGCTTAGAACAACGAGCAAACCACTAGTTACAACCAGGAAGAGGAAAGCCAGATTAGACTTTTCCAGAAAACACCTAATGAAGCTTGCACAGTTTTGTAAAAAATCTCTGGACAGATGAAACCAAGATGAAATTGTAATAATGGTAAAAGAAGCATACCACATTATTTTTCATACTTGCTGCAGCCAATGTTATGGCATGGGCATTTAACGCTGTCAGTGGAACCGGGTCGCTACTGTTTATTGATGATGTGACTGCTGATAGAAGTATCCCTGTGCTCACATTGAGCCAAATGCTATAAAACTAAATGGATAATGATCCAAATCAGTGCAAAAGCAACCCGAGAGCTTCTCAAGGCAAAGGAATGAGATATTCTTTAATGACCAAGTAAGTCACCTGATCCCAAACCTGCATAGCTTGCTTTTCAGTTACTGAAGCCAGAGAGACCCACAAACAAGCAGCAACTGAAGGTGGCTGCAGTAAAGAGCAACGCCCTGTCTGATCAGCTCAAGGGAGCAGACACAGTATTTGATGATGTTCATATTCTAGACCTAAAAGGATTTAAAACATTCATTATATTAAATATAAAATTTGGGCCTATGAATAAAAATGCCCTTAACAGTTAATTCAATACTATTGTTACACCTGAGCTGAAAGTCTGTCAATCACATCCTTACTGCTTGATTTAAAGCCCACTGTGGTGGTGTAGCGAGGCAAACCTACAAATACTGTGTCATTGTCCAGAATTGTTATAAACCTGACTATAATGTCTCCTAGAAAGTTGCCAGTCGAGAGGCATTGAAGCAAAATATATGACATATTAAGCACGCGGCTTGTTGTTTTTATTTATTTTTGTTGTTGAGTTATTGTTTTTTTCACAATTTTTCATTTTTAAACCCATAAGATACATAATTTAAAACATTATCACAGTGAATTAAAAACACATGTGTTGTCCTGGTACAAATGTTACAGTAAAACCTTCCGCACGTTTTATTGACTGACACACCCTGCTTTGGGTTTTGACCTCTATTAATATGTATAAAGGTCTTTCATGATTGTACATGTATGGATTTGTCTGTGTGCACTCTCAGATTCGGTTTGTGGAGAAGAATAACGATGCCCTCCACATGTCCTTGGAAAGCTTAGTTTGTGAATCAAAAGACAAATTTGTTCGAGAGCTGTTTGAGAACTCCAACACCTCCAACACCTCCAAACAGAAGGCGGGGAAGCTCAGCTTCATCAGCGTTGGGAATAAGTTCAAGGTCAGAGTGACTGTTAAATGTAGTTTCTTGACTGTTAGAAAAAGTTCTTGAACATAAACATATCATAACTACACGTGAGCAACACCCTTTAATTTTACCCCCCCCCAAAATTTAATATTGCACTTTTTTCACACTAAACACTAAGATGCTATAAGATTTAACTGTGTTGTATCATATGTGATCCAAATTAAAGATGAAATGCTTTCATTTCGACTTTTGTGTGTCCAGGAATTTTACCACAGTTTCATTATGTAGATTTACATTTTTAATTGTATTTTCTTGATTTAAGACATTTTCTGTTTTGGACTTTAGAAGTAAAAACACAATAATCACTATGTTTATTAGGGGGTTTTTTTCTTCAGATTTTTCTTTTTAAAAAATGTAAACCAACTCTAACATCCAGACCTTTCCTGTGACTTTTCTCCCTTTTTCTCGCTCTTCTTCTCATTCCTGTTTCCCTTCCTTTATTCAAGGTCCCCTCTTAGATATCCTCCAGTCTTCCAATTCTTTCCTCTGAGAAAGCCTTCCTTGGTGGATAAAGCTGGATAAAGTCAGCTTGAGGTATACTAGAGAGGAGTTAGAAATCAGGGCTAGTGGAAAGAAATAAAAGAAAGAAGAAATGAGACACTCTGGCTTTCACACGGAAGCGAAAGTACACAACTTTCAAGTGCATTTCTTTCGTATCACAAAGACCAAAGTAATACAAGGCTGCTCATGACTTATCTCCCAGCTCCATGTGTTGGGCTGTCTTTTTCGATGAATAAAAAGTGTTTGTGCACCATTTCAAACCTTTACATCATCACACCTTCTTTTCAAAGTCTCTCAGTTTCTGTATTACTAATGTAGCTTCTTTGTCATCATCACTTATTCACCAGATGTGGACTCATGCACAAGGACTGTGTGCGTCTTACACACTCTTTTACAAAGAGATAAACAGCTGGATTGTGTTATATGGAGAGAAAATTAGAAAGATAAATATCCTTTGTCGTAATAATCAATCTCTTTACATAAAAGATACACGATATTTAGTGTTCTTTGGTTCTTGCATGACTATAACTGCTCCCCACCCTTTACGTATTCTCCAGCATGTGTGTCTTGGCGACCTTCACCACAAATCCTCAAAATAAAAATAAGCATTTTGTCTGTTTCAACACACAGACCCAACTGAACCTGCTGCTGGAGAAGCTTCGTGGCACTGTAAGTAAAATTTACATCTCTGTTTCGCCATGTAGTTTCTATCCTCTTTCTCAGAATCAATTAAAAAAACACCTTTTACAAAAAGAAAATAGACATTATTACAGCCTTTGTGTGTACTGTACACACAAAATGCATGTTATTAAAGGCATTTTTCAGATAACAAAGTAATAAAGATGGCAGATTAAAGTACTGTGCTGAGCCAGACTAGTATTTCCTGATTGATCTTTTTTTTTTTAACAGGGTTCAAGTTTCATCCGCTGTGTAAAACCCAATCTGAAAATGGTCAGCCACCAGTTTGAAGGGGCTCTAATTCTCTCCCAGCTGCAATGCTCAGGTAAAACCAAAACAGTTTTTGGATAAAATAGTCATCATTTATAATCTTTATGTCGATTAAAAATACTTCCAGTTTAGCGTTACAAGTGACCTTTTTTTAGACTATAAGGCACAAAATCCTTGAATGGGTCTATTTTCATACATAAGGCGCATCGGATTATAAGGCACATTAAGCGAAACAAAACGTGATTGATAGCCTTGAATTTGAAATCCACTTAGAAGGTATGTCTCTTAACAGGTGCCATTTTGGGGTCCTCATATACACACAATAATATTATGTTTGAAGCACAGTACGTATTACTCCGCGAGGCTCCTGACTACGGTAGCCGTAATGCTCCAACAATCCATCAAGCAATTCAGCTTTGTAGCTTGCCAAAGTCATACTAAAACATTTTGACAGATTATTTTTGAGCGCCGTCTACTACATAAAATCAGTTCAAGGTCAGTAAGCACAACCAGAATTAATGTTGATTTTTGAGAAAATTAAAGGATTTTAAGTGTGCCTTATATTCTGAAAAATATGGTAGACTGACTTGCTCTTTGAAGCACTTCAGACGGGTTCAAGGTGGGAGTGGGATTATGTCAGTGATTGGCTCTGAGGCTTTTTTTATTTACAGTGGTAATGGGCATGATAACACTTGAAGTCAGGTGGGAGTCTACATGTATTGTGATATTTGCAGATGACATTGTGAATTGTATTGAGACTAGGGAAGTGGAGACGGGAAGAATGAAAGTAACCAGAAGAAAAACAGATAATAGGGAGGGAGGGAGACAGGTGGAATGGTGAAGTTTAAATATCTGGGTTCATAGTACACAAGGGAAGGGAAGAAGAGAGTATAGTAAGGGTGGATTGGATGACAGAAGGACCGCAGCATGAGTGAAAGGACAGGTTTTCAGGATGGTAGTGAGATGCACTATGGTGTTTGGAGATGGTGGTATTAAACAAAAAGACAGGAGACCCAGAGTAACAGACTCAGATTTTCATTGGGAGGGACCAGAATGAACAGGATTAGAAATGAGTACATCAGAGGGACAGCTCAAGTTGAGCAATTTAGAGATGAAAGACTGAGATGGTATGGACATGTATAGAGGAGGGATAGAAAATATTTGGGTAAAGGGTGTTGGCATTTTGCGTTACACTGCTAATAAAAATAGTTGTTTATGTCCCAGTGCATCCTGCTACCACAGTACTGCTGTAATAATGTCAATAATTAATGTCAATATATTCCTGCAACAGCCTTTGTGAATGAGAACACATTAAAGTAGATTTCATCTGCTGTGGCGTTCTTGTGCTATTGTGTCCTTGTGGCTAGGCATGGAGCTTTTCTCACGTACATGCATGTACATACAGACACTGATATGTTACCTGTCAGGGATGATGTGTGTTTTTCTGATTACTTTCTCACTTTGTGTGTTTCTCTTGATTAGGAATGGTGTCAGTGTTGGATCTGATGCAGGGGGGGTTCCCCTCCAGGGCCCCTTTCCATGAGCTTTACAACATGTATAAGCAGTATATGCCGGATAAGATTACACGGATGAATCCTCGGCTTTTCTGCAAGGTGGGTTTAAGTTGAATAGTTTTCTGTTTCACTGAAGAAATCCAGCGTGTACTGTCGAGCTTAAATAACAAGCTAATCAGTTTAAAGTAAACCCTAATTAGTTGTGTAATCTGCAATGCAAAAAAAAAACCCTAAAGGCACACTGACCAATTTGGGAAATGATTAACAAATATAAACAGTTTAGTAGCCTAAATTCTTGCACTTATAATACAAGATTGTTGAGTCATTGAATGTCGTTCTGCTATTTCTTTAGGCTTTGTTTAAAGCTCTAGGATTAAATGATAAGGACTTCAAGTTTGGACTGACACGAGTGTTCTTCCGCCCCGGAAAGGTAAAATATTAACATTGTAAAATCATTACATATGAATCTGTTAGCCATATAATCTTCATCAATGCTAAATTTGACTGAATTAAATTTGACACTTGGCTGTGTGTGTACATCAGTTTGCAGAGTTTGACCAGATCATGAAGTCTGATCCAGACCACCTTGCAGAGCTGCTGCAGAAAGTCAATAAGTGGCTGGTGTGCAGCCTCTGGAAGAAGGTCCAGTGGTGCTCCTTGTCTGTCATCAAATGTAAGTTCAGTTCATGAAGAATTAAAATAAGTAGCCAAGCAGCCTCAAATTAAACCAGCAATAATATTTTAAATGTATTCAAATAATTTCAGTTTTCTTTGTGTTCTGTCATTCCTCTGCTTTTGCCGTAGTTTATTTGAAATAATTTACCATCTTTTAAGGAGACATGAAGGAGACATGAAATTACTCTCAAACATTAGCAGCCTCTTTCTAGCTTAAATAGAGAGTCCCTTTGTGTTGCCGTACACTTCAGGGCCTGGGTTTGTGCTTTTACACTGATTTTTCTTTCAGACCATTAAATGAAGCAGCCTCAAGCAAGATTGAATAGTATTCTAAAAGCAGTTCCTTGTACCATTACAGTCAGTGCCAAGCTATTGATTTCCACAATTTAACAAAGTGTAGGCTGGCTTCTGTGTGTATGTGCAAAAGCATAAAATGAAATTACATGGCAGCTATAACAGAACGCTGCCTCTGCTTGACCACATACTCTGTGGATAAGTGGCCTGAGTAAATTTATACCCCTGGTCCTGGACACTTATTATTTCCTTCCTGTGATTTCAGTGCTTCATCTTATTATCACTGCTTTGTTTGTGTGGGTGAACAGGTGAAAGAAAGCCTTTTACAATGTGCTGCTACTGGTTAATAATACCCATTATAGTAGTTTGTGCACTGATTTATTAACAGTTGTGTGTTTAACTTTTCTTTGACGCTCATGCTCAAGGTTTTCTGGTGTTTATCTTTTAAAGTATTGTTTTTACTGCTGCATTTCATATTTTATTTGATTCTTCAAAACCTTGTCCTTGTGTAAGCTATTACTAGAGCAGGATTGTTATTCCACCAAGTACAAAGATGTATATAAGTTATATAGGATTTACGGTATGTAGTCATTGAAAGTAGGTTTGATTCTATCCTTTGTAAAAAAAAAAATATTTTTGTACATCTAGCTTCTTCCTTTTTCCTTCCAACAATAGTTAAGAACAAGATGAGATACAGAGCTGTTTCCTGCATCAAGATTCAAAAGACTGTCCGCATGTGGTTGACTAAGAAGAAGCACAGGCCACGGTGAGTCTCCTCCTGCTCCTGGGACCCAGAACATATACAAGCAGCATCATTTCTGCTTTTCTATGACATTTGCTGTCTTTTTTTCACTTTGCGCTCTCGGTTTGCTTTTTCTTGAATTTGGCTCACACTTGGTAGGTTTTGATGGCTTTCCTATATCAAGCATTTGCAAGTTTAAATCAATCTAAAATGTCATCAGTGAACTGTGGAGAAATGGAGTGTCACTCTATGGGAAGTGTCTCATTGTACATGCGTTTTCAGATAGTTCTTCGTGATGAGATTTTGATTGAGAGTGGGTGAGTAGCAGCTTGTGTACAGGGAAAGTTTATGCTGGCATTCACACATTTATATTGTCAGTTCCACAAAAGAACTGAGAATTGAGTTCATGTTTAATATGCAAATAAAATTATATTAGGAAGCCATTCATTGATCTTTTAATTCCTTTCAAGTGCTAAAATGCAAAGACAAACATGGCATCTGATGATGACTTTTCACTTTCTTTTCACATAAAAGAGGGATAACTAAAATGCATTTTTCTCTAGTTGGACTAAATGAGGTCTTTAACAGGGTCATTTTATTAGTGGTCATTAGAATAAAACGTATACTTTCATTTCTTAGCAAAATATTGATTTGTAAGTCTGCATTTTTATCACGGCTCACAGAATCGATGGTATGGTGAAGGTTCGAAACCTGAAGAAACACATGGAAAAGTTCAATGAGGTGGTGAACGGGCTGAAGGAGGGAAAGCAGGAAATGGCCAAGCAAGTTCAGGGGCTGTTTACTGCCATAGATGCTCTGTTAGCAAAGATAAAGGTGAGAACTTTGACTTTTTGGTTCAAAGCTAGTGGCAATAATTGTTCATAATAATGACATTCGTGAGCATAATACACTCTGAGTATTCCCTGTATGTACTGTATGTGGAATATTTTGATCCTTTGAACTATGTATTTTAATCAGATTTTTCTGAACAGATAGTTTGCTTTAAGCCTTACTGCCTCATATTTACTGTATGTGGTTACCTGCATGCACACCTTTAGCTCTGTGGCACTGACAATCTTCTTTTAAAAGAAGACCTCATCCTGGAGTCATACACTATAGTCTGTCTTGCAGCGCCCATTCTCATTCTTTCCTCCAGAATCAATATTTTCATTCACCTGAGGATAAAAAGAAGAGCTTGTAGAACAAGATTCTTCTTCTCTCCAATAATTTAATTTAGTCGGGTTGTTTTTCTAAATGATTGGACTTGGCTATTGAAATCCCAGCCCTCCCTGTGCAATAAGCACCCACCTTATTGGACCCTCTAGGTACAGCAAATCATCCGGATATCTGGGCACTGTATTCTCCAGTAGTTTTGATTTTCTCTTTGGTAGTGGCCTGTTTCTAATTAACAAGTTAGAGAGCTCATAGGTTCCTTGAAGTATCCTGACTCACACTAAAGAACCATTGACTCCTAGCTCTTTCTCCCCCCTCTATCCCAATAAGCCACTCCACCTCCCTAATGTTGATTTGTTAGCCTATTAACACCCCTGCTGTGTATGTAGAAGTTGTTTATGGCACGACATCTCATTGTGAATAATGCATGAGATGCCAGTGCCTGTCAGTCAGACCATTGTACAATAGGGACAAGACCTTGTCATCTTCCCTCCCTGTGATGCTGGTAGAGGCTCATTCTTATGAATCTGCACAATATGGTGACCTCTTCTCCCCCTGCTGATTGTCTGACAAATGCATGGAGAAGTGGGCATTGTGGCTCTGGCACTCAAGTGACACGTACACACAGTGTCAGTCAGTGTCTAACTTGTAGCCACATGGGATGGTTGTGCTATGGAATCAGAAAAGTCTGGCAAGTTTGGGCATTTATGACTCTTCCGTATGATTCAAATTCAGCACAGGGCATATTTTCATTATTGCACACTCATGCTAGCCTGCTAGCATCCTATGGGCATTTGATCAGTTTTTAATACTGATAAATACATTGTTAGAACTCCACTCAAACCTGAGGCCCAAAATCTGATGGTTGAAATATATTTCTACTTCATCCTTTGCAATCATGACCTGCCATACTTATTTTGTCGAACGACTAGACCACAGTGATGACCAGAAAGGAGATCGACACTGAGTATCAGGGACTGGTGAAAAGTTCAGAGCAGCTGCTTGGTTCCATGCAAAAGAAGAAGCAGGAGGAAGAAGAGAATGAGAGGCTGAAATGCATCGAGGAGGAGATGGAGAAAGAGAGAAAGAGCAGGGAGCAGGAAGAGCAGCGACGCAAACAGGAGGAAGAAGAGAGACGACTGTAAGTGCTGAGTGCAAAATTACTAGTATATGTGTTTGTGTATAATGTAGTGATTCCCCTATTATTGCCTTGGGAGAAACAAACTTTTATCCCCTACTCCACACCAAGAAACCAGAAGAAGAAAAACTAACAGTCTAATTTACGTGCACTCATTTCATACAGAGTGGAGTGCAAAGAAGAGCAGATGGGTAAAGTGCAGACAATGTTTCAATTGGCCAAAAAAAAGCATAAGTGCAATAAAAGCTGCAGGGAAGCTAGTCCTGCACAGAGCTCCAATAGCTCTCCTAAGAAGCACAGATAAAATGCCACAAGGTTAGATGTAAAATAAATAAATATGTTCAACTCCACCCAATCTTTGTCATTATTAAACACAGTTTTTGTTTTTATAAAACAGATATGTGACTCAAAAGACAATAAAAGACAAAAGTGGGGTCTGATGCGTCACTGATATGGCACACTGGCCTTTAGAGCATTCAACCCGAGGAGGAAAAATGTTTTGACAATGTCAGAATTGTTATTTTTGGTAAATATTCAGATTTTCCTTTTTGTCTCAACATTTTAGGAAAGCAGAGATGGAGCTGAAAAGAAAGCAAGAGGAGGAGGACAGAAAAAAGAAAGAGGAAGAGGAGAAGGCTATGCAGGTTTGGACTAAAATCTCCCCATTGAAAACTGTCATGAACTTCTGTTAAAAAGTTGTTAAAGATAAAAATGGGAAAACTAACAACTCTGAACTTCTTCAAAATTCTACTTTAACTCCACTGAATGAATTTAATGAAAGCCTTGCAGTTTTATGTAAGCTTCTTATAAATGACCTGCACTCCACTGCAGAGGCAGACAATTTGAATCCTTGGATTAAAATAAAAACTAGTGCTTTACTTCTTGCACACATACAATCATGTGATAAAGACAGTTTTCACAACATGTTAGGAGTCCTGTGAAAAATTAAATACTGCTTGTGATTCAGTTGCTTGTGTAGTAATTTGAAGCAACCATTAGTTTTTATCAGTCTCTCACATCGCCGTAGGGGAATTTTGGCCCACTCTTCTGTACAGCATTGCTTCAGTTCGTTGAAGTTTACTGACAATCATTTTTGCACAAATCGCTTAAGGTCCAGCCACTGCATTTCAATCAAGTTGAGGTCTGGGCCATTCTTTTCTTTTTCACATTGTTGTAAATTTGCAGCTGTCCTTAGAATTATTGCCCTGTTGCATGATCTAGTTTGGGCCATGCTTTAGCTGTAAGGTAGATGGTTTCATATTTTACCCTATAATACTTTGGAATAGAAAGGAGTTCATGATCAACTCATTGACTACAAGGTGCCCTGTCTGTGTGGCTGTGAAAGAAGCCCTAATTGTCTCCTGTCCACCACTGTGCTTGACGGTTGGTATGAGGTGTTTATGCAGTGTTTGGGGTTTTTTTTGCCAAACATGGAGCTGTTCACTTTGGCCAAATGTCTACACTTAGATTTTTTGGCTACATTATTCAAAATGTTGCATGAAATTTGCTGGGAGGTGCAATCCTGGAACGTTTGTGCTGTTGCGTTAACACACACCTGAATGCTCCAGGCAAAGACAAAGGAAAATGCTTTAATGTATGTTTTCATAGAGGCCCTCACTAATGATAAGTTAGTCAAGTGCATTTGATTAGTATCACCTTTTCTTTTTCACACAACTGTATAATAACCAGAAATATACTGGTTTCACCTTAAAAGCCTGTTTTTAATATTTGATTTTGAGTAAAAGTGTTCAAATTTACAAATTACACACCTAAGGGGATGTACCTCCAAATAATATAGCTCCAAAACCGTAAAAATGGCTCTAATGTTTCCTCATGCTGGCAAACTCTGCCTACAGCTGTAACATTTATTTGCTGTTTGGTGTCCTACAGCAACAGCTGGGTCATGACATTGGTTGGACTCCTAGTAGATTATCCACAGGGCCTTGATTGATGACTCCACTTCCTGCCTGGTTTCTGCTAACTAAACCAGTTAACACACCTTATGCTGTCCAGTGTTTTATTATTATGACCCTTAATCTCATCTCCACTTTCCCACCTTTTCCAGCTCTATGTGTTTGCTCATTTTTGTTTCTGTACTGTTTCTCCTATCACTGTTTATCTTTTCTCTCCTCTGACCTTGATGCTACACCATTTTTTATTTTTCATTTTCATTTCTATTTTTAAATCTCACCTTTCCTTACTTTTCATGTCTAAAGCCCCCCGACCCATCCCTCCATTTTTATCCACCTCAGTCCAGTTGGATATTTGTATGCACTTTTTTTTCTAGTAGTGACACCAGGCTGTCATAAGCCACATGTCTCAGAACACTATTTGGAAAAGTGGTTTGATCCACGGCTCAGATTTCAACAGTAAACTTTCCATGGGTGTCTGCTGTGACTTTCATAGAATTTGGCTTTATTTTCTCTGCTATTTTCAGCCATGACAAAGTTTACTCTACCACTATATCCCTCACTTCAATTCTGCAGAGCTTATTTTCTTGAAGGAACACGGCTCAGACAAAAACTTCCCATGTGGTGTTCCTGTAGTTCGCTGTTGTATAATGAATATTTTTCAATACAAATAACTTTGGTAACTTCTGCAGCCGTTTCCTTTTTCTTTTTCTATCTTTCCTTTTTTTTTCTTGGAGTTTCTTGTGAAATGAATGAGGGTGTCAATCAAGAGCCTCATTTTTTTCAAACAATACATTCAATTTGGTATATTCAGGAAAGATTGTCAAAATCCCGAGGACAGTGCCAAAGAGTATGTATTGTTACGGGTGTTCTCCTGTCGAGTTTCAGCCCTCATGCTTCACTCTGGTCATGTAACACAGCTGCCACCCTACAATATGAATAATGCAGTATATTCTCACCTGGAGAGGTATTCATATTTAAAGCTCCTCAGAGAAAAGTATGCAATGAAGACTTCATTAGAGGCTTTCTATAATAAGACACAGGAGAAGAATGCACACTATGCAGCCTATATACATGAATATTTATTGATTTGTTGATTTATGTTATAGCTTTCTCTTGGCTAGTTAAAATGAAAAAATGAAGACATAAAAACCTGGACTTTGAATTTGGGTCAAGTCTCTAAAAATCCCCCAACTTTTGAATGTTTCTCAGTTGTTTGCCTTGTTCTGTCTAGACAAATTACCACTAAAGCTTTATTAGCAGCCCAAAAGTGGATAAATAAGTCTAATCAGGCTTGGGCACATTGGGCAACCACATCTCTGTGCTGTCTGGCAAGTAATGCAGCATTAGTATTTTGACTGGAGCTAGGTTTATCGACAGATTAGACAGATGCATACTGTGTTATGATACTTTTGTGTTTATGTGTCTGTTTACAGGCCGAGATTGAAATCCAGTTGGCTCAGGAACGTGAGGAGGAGGCCCAACGTGCTACCGTCCTCGAGCAGGAGAGAAGAGACAGGGAGTTAGCCATGAGAATCGCTCAGAATGAGGCCGAACTCATCACTGATGAAAGCCAGATGGATGCAGCGCTGCGCAGGTAATGTATATGTAAAGCACAGTGCCCACATTTGCACACAAATGTATTCTGTGCACAGTAAATAAGCACTATTGACGTCAGTGTGCATGCATAACTGCCTTTTCTCCTTTTGCTGTGTTTTCTCCCAGTGATGAGTTTTTTTCAGATCTTCCTATCTCTTCATCCTCAGCTAAAGCCATGTAAGATATCAGCGCAGCTTTCTGTAACTGCCAGTGTCCAAGTGTACCTAACACCAGCAGTAGTGGTTCACTCACTAACTCCCTTACTTGCTTAATCGCTATCGTAGTCCTGAATCGCCAAGCCGCTTAAAATATTTGCAAGATTATAGCAACAATGCAAAAACAGCATACAAATCGGTAATCCTTATTCTGAAAAAAATGCTCCAGTCTAATTTTTTGATGATCTGCATGATTGCTTTTTCTTTTACAAAAGCAAATGTTAACATGAATTGTACGATAATTCTTTATATGTGATCATAATTATCCACAAATTAATATGGCACACTAAATCATCACTGTCAGATGAGTGCGGTGTCTGATCTCTTTGTTTCTCCAATTTTAAATAATGAGTCTGCAGGGGTTAAACCATGACAACAGCCTTCATAACATTTATTTTTTTTTGCATACACACTAGTTTATAATTTTGTGGCAGTATGACATACTCTACTGTCGCCCTGTATTCTAACTGGTGGTGTCAATTTACAATTTACAGTACTCGAAGAAGCCTAAAAGTTCAATAACACAGCTGTAAACAGACTGTATTCAGAATCACTCCCTTTCACTTTTCACTCTTTCAATATGACACTGAGTAACTTTGTGTAGCTAGAAAGCAGTACGCTGCATTTTGAGGTTATTTGCAGAAAGAACTGCACATCCCATGTAAATATACAGCACTGTGCAGCTAAAAGGGAAGTGAATAACACATCCATTTTCATAAACTGCTGAAAGTTCAACAGTTCTCGTCTATCGCTGCCCTCCCTATACCTCCCTAACCTCGTCCTAAATAAAGCTCAAGGGTTTCAGATATAATATCCATCACTGTATTTCTATAGCTACGTTGTGTTTAATGTTAGGATAGCCTATGCAAGCTTTAACTGTAGGTTTCGGTGAGCATAAATTACATTGGATTGAAAAGCTTCTTATGTCAGCGCTGGCTCCAGAGTCCATGTTGTAGGTGCCTCTAACTATTCGTGTAAGTCAGGTGACCTCTGGCAACCAACAAGAGAAAGAGAGACACATGTTTTGCATGTGTCTAGCACAGAGATTAGGCAGATTTTGTGCAGTAGAGGTAAGCACATTGGCTGGCATGGCCACCTTAGTAGCTAAAGAATATTTGAAAGATCACAGCTTCCTTCTGTCTTCCTTTTCCTGAAGGGGGAATGGGATTCATTTCACATTTACATTCTGCCAGAAGCAAAGCCCTGGGCATCACATCATTTCCACAGCTTTTTTTTTCTCTCTGCAACAGAAATAAAACCTTTTTTCTCTAGTTTATCACCATTACACACTGGCACATGTCTGAGCCAACACTGATCATCATCCCAAATCAGTTTAATCTTTGCAGTCTGTGTGAAATTTAAATGGTATTGGTAATTTAGCTAATGATTCATAGAACAGCATTCCTCTACCAGAGACAGTAACAGTTGTACCAACTGTAAATAGAGGAGACAAATCCTTTGTATTATTGAATTAGTAGCCTATACTCAGCAGGGAAGCTGGAGACATGAGATAAGAGCTCTGCAGTAGTCTGTTAAGTAGCTAAAACACCATCAATTGCCATTAGTTGACTAAGTAGTTGTTTATTAAAGGAGTGCACAGTTATACTTTGTTTTTCATTTATCCCTCATAAAGTATGTGATAAGTTTTGGATGAGCTTTGCAGTAGTTTGAGTGAAATTTAAAAGCAGGCCACAGAGATGTGGAAAAACTCGGCTCTTCAGCTCCCCTGCTATCTGACTGCCAGTGTGAATTTTAGCAGCAAAGACAATGAGGAAGGTTTACAAAAAGTGAGGTGATTGTTTCATTTTTTTCACTAAGGTGGGTATGCGTAATAAATCTGCTGGTTGCAATCGCTTATATGTTTTCAAAGTAAAGCTCTCATTTTTTTTCATCATTTTCTGATTTATTGTTAAAAGTAGCTGTTTCTCTTTTGGCACGTCCTTAAAATGTTAAACTTGAATCATATTTGAAGGTAACTCCCAATCCCTTGGTACTCCCACCTTGTCACACTTACCTGTCTTCACACTCACCTTCTTTTTTTTTTCTGTTCCTTGCCATAGGGGTCCTCAGGTGCAGGCGACCAAAGTTGCTACTGGTGAGAAAAAGTATGACCTTAGCAAGTGGAAGTATGCTGAGTTGCGAGATGTCATCAACACATCCTGTGGTGAGAAATCCTGAACCCACCCAGTTTCACCTCACTCAACAAAACAGTGTGTGCAGATTGAATCAACCATCAAATGCCCATTTAGTTATTAAATCCCATGTTGAAAGTCACTTTTTTTCAGTGCAGACTTCATCACAAAATTATTTACAGTTTTCAGCCCCCACATTAAATAATTCTGCATCAGCTCATGTTTTGGCCATTCTGATACACAAAATCACGGGGTACCATCTCTCTCTGCAGATGCTTTTCATCTGCACTCTCTCAGTCATTCCTCGAGTTGCCAAAGTGGCTGTTAAAAAGCTAAAACTGCAGCTGTAGAGAGTGAGAACAGAAGATGTCTTCCCTGCAACATAAAAAAAACCAATATGATGATGTTCCCACAGCTGCTATGGCTCATCGACTAGTTTTTTACTGTTAGAGAGAGAGGAAATTATCATCATTATGGTGGATGGCTGACTTTTACTCTTTCTAGTCATTCCCAGCCAACCTTCTTCTCAGTCAGCATGAAAAGCAGATGCCTTTATGCCAATGTCTTTATAACTGCCACTGTATACTGTACTCTGATCAGTGTTAGGCACTCTGATACCCCCGGTGGGATTCCAAGGACATCTGGCTAATTTGTGGAACATATTTGCTTTGATGGGATCGGTGGTGTTACCAACAAAAAACTGTGCTTTAAAACTGACTGATTATAGCCCAATGTTCACTAAAGGCGCTATCTGTTTTGAATGTTTTCTTCACTGAGATGGCATTCTGCACCCTAAAACACACACATGCACGCACAATGTTTTCTGGAAATAGCTGTTACATTTTTCAGTTTTGGCATTATGAAACTGTTGCCAGCCAAGTAGCTGCTGGATCTCTTTACTGATTCGAAAACTATATAAAATGGTAATTTGCGACTTATCTGTTCCAGATTTGGATTTTATGTTAAAAAACAGAAGACAGATGTAGATTAAACCAGCCTGTGTTAAATTAAAATGGGCGCTCATTCTTTTCTCTTTCATTCTTTTGCCAGTTTGTGATTGTTTTGATTTCATGCATGCTTACTGATGCTATGTTGTGGGGACAGACATTGACCTGCTGGCAGCCTGCAGAGAGGAGTTTCACCGTCGTCTGAAGGTCTATCATGCATGGAAGTCCAAGAACAAGAAACAAAATGATGACTGGAGCGATCTGAGGGCTCCTAAATGTGTCACTGATTATGGTTAGTAGAGGATATCAGTCCCCGTGTTCTGTTGCTTAATAATTCCACTACTGCACGTGGTTCCATAGTGTAGTGGTTTACACATTTGCCTAACAAGCAAAAGGTTCCCATTTTGTTCCCAAGGGGAGACACAAATCTGTTTGGGGTGCATCAGGATGGACATTTAGCATAAAAATCTGTCAAATCAAATATGCAGAGCTACCTGCTGTGGCGACCCCTTGACAATAAGGGAGCAGCTGAAAGTTGCTTTAAACATGAGCATAAATGTGCACCCTCCCATACACTGTATATGAATACTGTAATAAACAGTCACTAATGCAAATCTTACTGCAGGTTATTTTCTCCACCTCGGCCCTTCACTTTTATTGGCAGGGACCTGCCTGTGTGACCTGCACACAGATAACCTGCCTATGTTTTCCAACACTCAGTTAACAGATGAAATGCCAAGGCCTAAACATTCAGCCACCTTCTGTCCGACTCTGTCAAAGATGGTTGTTCTAATTAGCAAGTAACTGCCAGCCATGCCTCGTTAGGCTCAGTGGTTGCTAGTATGACAGCTTGCTTTTCTTCTCAATTCAACCGAGCATAGTCTGTGCCACAAAACACACACAAGTACTCCTTGGCTCCTTGAAAGCTCCCTGTCGTACTATATTTGTCTTACTTTTCATTTTGAAAACAAATATTTGGTTTGATGGACAATGGGAACATTAGATGTTGCTTGTAATTTTAATATATTTTCTTGCCTTTCTCTTTTGATATGATAGCTCTTGAAAGCTTTACCTTGTTTCCTTATGTTTGGATCCTGATTTTGGCCTGTACTGATGTAGCAGGGGTCTTATTTGAGGCTACTTCATAAAAGGCTAAAAGCTACTTTCCCAGCCTTTCCCTGTAGTGTGTACATGGGGCATCTCTGGTCCTTTTTGATCTTGTATGTTTTGAAAGCTTTATTCTTTCTTTCCTGTCCCACTCAGTATGTTCTCTTCTTTTACCAAAGCTAGTACAAAGCTATATTAATGTAAGCCCAAATAACAGATTCTTTGTTGTGAATACTTAAAGCTGTTGCTGTACAAAGTACAAAACCATCTGCTCTACTACTACTAATTTTTTTAATGATTGCATCGTCTCACTGCAGCTGAACAGAACCCAGCTCCTCCAATGACAACCCAGAATCAAGAGGTAGCCATGAACCGGCAGCAGCGCTATTTCCGCATTCCTTTTATTCGCCCCGCTGACCAGTTCAAGGATCCCCAGAATAAAAAGAAGGGCTGGTGGTATGCCCACTTTGACGGGCCCTGGATAGCTAGACAAATGGAGCTTCATCCAGACAAACAGCCCATCGTGCTGGTAGCAGGTGAGTCAACAGTTACATTTGCTGTGTGTGAGTGTGTGTGTGTGTGTACACATATATATATATATATATATATATATACACAATTTTAAAAACACCTGCACATTAATTTAAAAAGGCTCTTTAATTTGTTTTATTATTATTATTATCATATTCTTTTAAACTAATTTGGTGATCCTTTGACATTAAGATCATTACACACAATCTGAGAAACTAGAGCAGAGCTGAGGCTACAGTTACCGGCTGAGAAAAGAGTGAATAAACTGGTTTACTCCACAAATTGCCAGAAGGAATAAAAAAAAGCATTTTTTGCAAAGTAAAATCTTCGGTTTATTTTTCTTTACAAAAGGATACCAATTAATTCTCTAAGATATAAACCAAAGGGAAGCAGACTAGTTCATACGTTTAGTCACTGTTTTAGCTCTACACGATCTTCCTGGAAGTTATGAACTCTCTGTTTGCACGTTTGTGTTTCTTTCAACTCCTCAGGTATGATTAGGAGTTTAGCAACCAAATTTGGCAAGTATACATTAGGTCCCTGAATGATCTTATTCATATCAGATATTATGACGTGGTCATGTTGCCTACCAAACAGATGAAATGATTTGCAGCAGGATATAATAACCTGTTTTGTGCATTTATGAACCTACAGCGCCTTATGAAAGCATCAAATCACTTTTATGTCACGACAGTATCATCAAATTTATAGCCAAAAAAAACAGCAGTTACACATTATATATTATAACACCATCAGCTATCTTGCATGGCAACCATCTACCATCAGACTAAATGTACTTGTTTTTGCCTTTATGCACCTATAATCCCGTATGAAAGCATTCTGTTGTTTTATTTCACGACAGTAGAAACTCATTTATCTCCACAAAAGTTGAATTATACATGATACAATATAATGTTGTCACGTTGCCGAGCAACCACCTACCAATGAGCTAAAACGGCCCATTCTTTTGCTTTATGCACCTTTAGCTCCTTATAAAAAGCACTGTGTCATTTTCAGTTCACTGCCAGCAGCACAAACACGCCAAGCAATGCTAGAGCATGGGCATGTGGTAGTCTAATAAATGGATGACTAAAACTGTGTGATGTCAAGTGAATGCACTGCTAGTAAATCTCTATCCTTATTCCCCAATCACTGCTCAGGCAAAGACGACATGGAGATGTGCGAGCTGAGCCTGGAGGAGACCGGTTTGACCCGGAAGAGAGGGGCGGAGATCCTGCCCAGGCAGTTTGAAGAAATCTGGGAACGCTGCGATGGAATTCAGTACTTGAAGAAAGCCATTGAGAACAAGCAGGCCCGCCCAACATACGCTACCGCCATGCTTCAGAACCTCCTCAAGTGAACCACAACACACACAAGATGAGGGAAAAGTCAAAGGTTTGGTCTACGCCTTGAGACACAACACAACACTATAGAAACAGACAAATGTAAAAGATGTGCAGTCAGGTTGCAGAACACTGCACCCACAGTAACCACAGACAAAGTTGCTCTATACACACTCTTTCTGTAGACAACGACTCATGTTCTTTATGATTTACTTTATGTTGATTATTTTTAGATTTTTACCATTTCTTTAAAGCTTGGGGTGGAAGATCTTTGTTTGGTAGCATAACAATTTGTGGGGGATTTCTCAATCGATGTTGGCATAGAATATCCGACTGTGAGGCCTTATATGGCAATAATACAACATCACAGAAGCCTTAATTGGTGCATAGCCTTTTTAGCTATAAACCTGAAACCTTAATGTTCTGCAAAAGCAACAAACATCTTAGACTGAATCATGAAAACCTCTGCAGACATTCATTTAAGGGTCTATAACTGTCTTTTAATTCTTTGTGAGTTTTCTGAATATTACAACCATAATTGCCATTCAGTGTCTATAAATATCTGTGATGTGGCTATGAATAAATGCCCATGCACTAGCCGCTCGAGATGACAGTAATAAAAAATATCACATTATAAGTACTTAGAGGTGACGATCATGAATACAAGGCCATACAACCAAATTAAATTCACTTTGTATAGATTATGTACATCTAATGTAATAATGTGAAATATCAAAGGTCAAATACAGAAGACCGTAATGTTATAAGTCATCCCCACAACTGCTCACAACACAGCCTCATGAAGTAGGATATATTTTTCTGGCAGAACAACAATAAGTTTATTTCATGAAAAAAGAAACTTCTTTTGTACTGTTGCTCATCTGAGAGGGAATTGTTTTCATGTTTGCAGTTTTCTGGGTTTGGGGTTGTTTTACAGACAATCATTGTGTGTGAGTGTGTGTGTGTGTGTGTGTTATGTGTGTTTATGTAGTATTTTATTAAATTGATTACTTGACTCCTCAATTGGTTAGGCCAGGATTGTTTCAGTCATCTTATTCAACGGTCAATCTTTGTTTCAAATGTTGTAGTCAAGAGTAATGTAACTATTGAATCACTCTTAAGTGTTTTTCTTTGGTTTTCTCTTGTATGTTGGCCTTGAAACTGGAACACTGTAGAAAATAAAAATATCCCTGGATTGGTTGTTATTTTTGCAGTTATTTTACACAGCTGAAAAATCATCAATTAATTCACAAATATTCACAAACAAGCTGTTAATGGTCAGTGCTCAGTAAATGGATCTCACATTCTGATGGTAATTCCTGATAATAGGATTAGCATGTAGGTTAATTAAACAACAAATGCTAACACACTGCAGATGTCACCGGGTCCAATTACATGATCAACAGGATTAAAACTCAAGGATCTCAGGCTGTTTCAATGTACAGGACTTTGCAGAAGCCTTGGCTCATCCCTTATTTCTTTGTATTTTGCTATAAAAATATGAAATAGGTGCATTGATTTATTAAAGCATGTGCAAACATATATAGAAATACAGTATACAAGGCAAAAGCAGCATTTGTACGATTCTAATGAGCTTGAAAGTGAATATTTGGTGTGACTACCTTTGTCCTTTAACACAGTC
>VURO01051117.1:37267-57872 GCA_015108175.1 Pelvicachromis taeniatus | reverse complement strand
TTTAACACAGTCAGAACTCTCTTAGGCAGCTTTCTTGTAACTTCTTTAAGTAGTCTTTAGGAATTATTCTCCAGGTTTCTGAAGTATGTTTAAAGCTTTGTTATGGATGTTAGTAGGCTTTTGTTGAACCAAACCACGACAGAGGCCACACCATCTTTTACAAGTGGCTGTAGAAACTCACTTTGGCACCTTGTTTCTGACCTCCTCAATAAATGTTGACTACAATTTGAAAAGAAAAAATTCCAAACTTGGAGTCATCGCTCCAAAAGGCCTCTTTCCACTGACTTTCAGTCTAGTTCTTGTGTAATTTGACACACCATAGCCTTTTCTCCCTGTTTTCCTTTCTTAAGAATGGCTTCTTGACAGTTACCTTCCACATAGGCCATTTCGGGTGAGGTTTCCTCAAACGGTAAACAGATCAACTGCATAACCAGATGCATCTCTCAGGTCCTGTGTCAGGTCTTTGCTGGCTTTTTCAGGACAGGACCATGTCCAGTTTCCTGGATTTTTTTTGTGTGTGCAGACACACTGCATACCATGCTTATATATGCCTAGTTTTTGGGTGATAGTCCTGTGGGAATCATCTTGTTGCTGGGAAAATTATATTTTATGCTTGTCAAACTGTGTTATCTTTGACATTTTCATAGATTCGACTGAAGAAACTGGAACAGATTGTGTTTTTGCAGCAGGTTGCTAGTAGCAATTTGTCTTTTTTAAATTGGTTTTAAAAAGTTATCTGTGCTGTGTAGACACAACAGTGCTTCACCCATTGAAAAACAGCCAACTGACAAAGAAAAGCTTCAGAAAGCCTGCAGAACGATTGCTCAAAACTACAAAAAAAACAAAACAGAAAAATTATAACAAAGTCTGGGTCCTTGAAGAAAGAAATTTAGGTTTGGATCAAAGCTTTTACACAGTATTGTATGTTTTCTTTATATTATATTTAATTAATATCAGCATAAAGCAATGCATCCTAAAATAAAAATAAACAGTAGTGCATGTGAATTGACTGTAAGCGGAGTATACTGTACGGCGCATTTAGGACTCGTAAACACAATAATCTTGATTTTATTTCAAAAACCAAGTTTGTTGACGTCAGGCTTTAAACTCATTCTTTATTTACTCTTTACATATGATTAAATTACACAGACCTAACACACTCTGAGCTGCCAAAACAAAGAAAATGTTTTTGTTCATTCAAAAACATTTTATTCTTTTGTTTTAAATGTAGAATGTGTAAAATCAAACGTCCTGGTATTAATGGACAAATGATTAGTGGTTAAAAATTGTAAATGGTACATACTCCACACAGCAATTTTAAGAATAACGCATTATGACCAAATACTTTATGCATTCATTCTCTTTTTGGAATACAGTAATGTTAAAGGATGGCATCGCAGTAAACAATATCATAAAGTCTAAACAAAAGATACCACCTTGTGTAAACAAGGTGGTGGTAAACACCTTGTATTTATGTAAATATTATATACCTCATTGTGAGGAAAGAAAAACCTTTGCCAAGGGTATACAGGAAATGTTCCTACCATTCAATATATAAAATAAATATTAGGTTCCACTTGAACACAGCCTAAGTGCACCGCAGTATCCATAGCTCTCTGTCTAACAAGACACTTTCATCACTATGAACAATTAAACTCGATCGCTGCTTTACGGCATCTGCATCTGTACATGCCACCCATTTACAGTTAGACAGCAACACCAGTTCTTTTTTTCCCTCCTGTTTCGCACCGTGTCAGTGCGTTGACAGATCTTCAAACAAGGAGTCATCAGAGAACTGTAACTTCGAAACATTCATTATCCGATGCCCTTAAAATATGACACGTTCTGTATTCATTTGACAGTCGCCACATCTGGAACAGACAAGAGGAAGAATAAAAACGGACTCATTTCAGGTGGAATTATACACGGAAAAAAAATGCCCTTTGAAACTGCATCTACAACTTGCTTGCACTGCTTAAATCATGAGGTACGTGATAAAAGGCACGCTGCTTTTATTTTGAAACTACTCATTAGAGGTTAACGTTCTCTAGAATTTATTTTGAAGGCGTTAATGCAATAATGGCACAAAAGTCAACAGTGATTTGGTTTGTGAGTGCCAAAAACAAAATCATTCAAACAGTTGCTCGCTCAGATGGTTTACCTTTTGCAAACGTCGTATAGCTGTAAAATATTTATAGTTTAAAGTTATTAAATTGTGTTATTGTTTAATTCTTATTGAACACCTAAATTGTAATATCAATGCATAGAACCTCAATTTTACATTGTATGTTTATATTCCTTACCTCATTGTGCGGTATACAGTGATGAAAGTCGACCATTTCTGAGACTAATCTTTCTGATCTTGTTGTGTAGAGTTGTCTGGGGATCTGTGGAGGCAGGCAGTAGAAAAGCGCCGTATTTACAGTGTGCCTCAATAATGTATTATTAAAACAAAGGCAATTGAGCAGGATAAACATATAAAATGCAAATGAAAACAAACACTTAACTATTCAAGGGTCTACTCCAGGAGATTGTACAAACAGCAATCAGCACATAGTTCACGGTTAAAACTACACACAGTGGTTGGGTTTTTGTTGTGGATCATGCGGTTAACTCTTTTATTTTGTCGATAAAAGCATCTGAGTGTCTACTGAATATACCAGAGGATGTTCAGTCCCAGTGAATGATTTAATCTGCTGTATAGTTTTGACCTTGTAGTGTAATTCATCCACCAATCAATCCATTTTCTTCTGCTCGTCCAATTGAGGGTCACAGAGCCTATCCCAGCTGTCATGGGGTGACATGCTGGCTACACCCTGAGAAGATTCCCAGTCTAAAGCAGATATTTTGAAGATATATCAGAGCAATTTTAAATACAAATGAAATGTCAGCCTAGATCATGTCATCACACCTGACACTGTAGTCAGCAGCACAGGAGCACCACAGGCAACTGTGTTGTCCCCTCTTCTCTTCACCCTGTACACCTCTGACTTCTGCTATAACTCTGAATCGTGCCATATTCAGAAGTTTGCGGATGACACAGCCATCATGGGGTGTATCTGGGATGATCAGGAAGGAACTGGTTGTGGACTTCAGGAGGTCCAGACCAGATCCACTGCCAGTTCAGATAGAGGGAGAGGTGATGGAGGTGGTCAGCATGTACAAGTACCTCGGGCTCTGGGTGGCCAACAAGCTGGACTGGTCCTGCAACACGCAGCACCTGTATAAAAAAGGCCAAAGCAGACTGTATTTCCTCAGGAGGCTGAGGTCTTTCAACATCTGCAGGAAGCTCCTGAGGATGTTTTACCAGTCGGTGGTTGTCGGAGTACTATTCTATGCTGTGGTGTGCTGGGGAAGCAGCACAGCAAAGAAGGACTTATCCAGGGTGGAAAAACTAATCAGGAAGACTGGCTCTGTGGTTGGCATGAAGCTGGACACTCTGGTGACTGACAGAGAAAAGAACACTAAAGCAACTGCTTGACATTACGGACAATGCTGGGCATCCTCTGTATATGGCCATAAACAACCTGTTCAGCAACAGGTTGCTTCTCCCAAAGTCTAAGACCAACAGACTTAAAAACTCATTTGTCCCACACGCCATCAAACTGTTTAACTCCTCGCTGGAGGGGAGAGGGAGAGAAAACAGGAGGACAAAGGAGGGGGGGAACAACTAAGCTGCAGTGCTTTTCACTGTGCAATATTTTCACATTGACTGTGTAACAAACACTGTGCAATAGACACATCTCATCAATGAGTATATATCCACTGATATTCCTATTTATCTTATTCTGTTTTTATATACGTGTATATGTGTACATATGCTATATTTATGCTTATAGTCATATTCTCTTATTCCCTTATTGGTATTCCAACACTGTAACATGCAACTATGACGGTGCTGTGCTACTGAAAACTGAAATTTCCTGGAGGAACCCACACTTCTTTTTCAATTTTCATTTTTACACATCAACAACATAATTTTTTATATATATAAAAGTCAATATGAGTTTGACATTGCTCAACTCACATTGCTTTAGAGCATGCTATCTATCTATCTATCTATCTATCTATCTATCTATCTATCTATCTATCTATCTATCTATCTATCTATCTATCTATCTATCTATCTATCTATCTATCTAGATTAAATGCATGGAAGGATGGAGATCAACCCAAACTTTGCTCTAGGTTAAAAAATAACGTATTTGTTAGAACAGAATTGGTTGGAGTATTTTAGTTATTAGTAGCTGAAGAGCTGAGGTTAGTAGTTTAGTTGGTTTAGTCTTCTGTGCAACACAGCACAGTGTACCTCGATACTCAGATGTATATTTTCAATTGAGGCAAAATGTTCTTGCTCAGAGTGTTGGGACTGGGAGGAAGCAGAACTTGACGGGCATGGTAACGTGGACACGTGAGTTAAGACACCATCGTCATTCTCAAATACTGGGTTCTCCCTCAAAGTATTCTCAAAGGCATAAGGGGCAAGAGTCTGCCTACAATGTAAAGGAGATTATGAATGCTTTTAAAACAGTAGGCTATACCATAAAAATAGGCAAAAAGGTCACGTATACAAAAACAAACTACAGAAAATGGGGCTCATACTTACACCAAAGTTATAGCCTTTTTGGTTTTTATACATTTCTTGTTGATGAATATTAAAACGCCAAGGACGGCACAAACAAGGCAGAAACTTCCCACAAGGCAGGTTACAATTAGTGATGGGTCTACCGGCACAGACACCAGCTCATTGCAGCGTTCCCCATGATAGTGCCAATATTTACCCAAGGGGCATCTAAAAGAGATCAGAAAAATGCATGCAGTTATGCAGAATAATATAATAACATCCTAATAAATAATAATTGGCACTTACGCTGTTATGGCCAAATATGGCCTTTCTTATTTCATCACCATTTGAGCAGAAAAAAAAATCTGTGACGTTTAATTTGGAAGCTGTTACTGCGAACCAAAATGTAGGGTTGGAAGAGCTTTCGATTCAAATAATATATGCCTTGCATTGGATGCAAAAAACAAAACAAGTACAAGAAACAAGAGAGTGGACAGGAATATAAAAATGTCCAAATCAATCCTTTGGTACGTTCGGAGAACAAAAAGAGCACACTGTTGAGCTCAGCCAATTAAAAAGGCCTGGAAGGCCATGCAAGATAACTGTGTTGGATGACCACTTGGTAAAGAAAACCCCTTAACAACCTCACCCCGAGTCAAAAACACTCTCCAGCAGATGGGCATGTCATTAAACAAGTCTTCCACAAAAGCAAGACTTCACGAGAGCTTCGCCACATAGTGAAAACTATTCATCAAGCTCAAGAATAGAAAGGCTATTTTTGCATAGTGAATAGCCTTTCAAAAACATCTAAAAAAGCCAGGTGACAGATGGAATTCAGATCAACGTGTAACAGAATGATGCAAAGAGAAAGCACAGAAGCAGATCAGAGTGGTTAATGAGGTATAGCGGCTGTGAAACATGCATGGCCATGCATTCCAGTGGGATTCATTCACTGACTATTTATTGACGAAACAACAGGAGAACCTAAAAAAAAAGCTGTTTTTTCTACTCTGATTCTGCCAAATGCAACATAGCTCATTGCATGGAATGTGACATTACAGTGACCAAAAACACACTGTGAATTCTGACAGTAACTCTCTGCAAAGGATTGTTAATACACTTTTCACAATACAGTCTAAAAAGTTGCAAAAACTTTCAAACGATATATTTTTTTCAAACCCCGGGGTTAAAGAAATTCTGTACTTAAATGGAATATGTGCCATTTCATTTCAAATCTATTACTATGAAATACAGAGCTGATATTATGAAAATTGTGTCGCTGTCTAGATTTGCAGACCTAACTGGAAGTTAGAAAGAAGCTCCCATTGAAGATAAATGACATTTTTCATAGTAAAAAATGAAAAATTTGCTTTCTTTTTCCTGAGATGTGCAAAAGACCTCACTACTGCTTTCAGGCTCCTGGATCTCAATAAATACCTCAGGGCATATGTATACATTTGCATGAACATTAAAAATTCTAAGCTTTCTATTTAACATATATTTGGTGTTCTTTATAAATGACTGAATGATCCTTGGATTATGCCATTCTGTATGTTAATATCCCAATTTGAAAATACATTTGTGAACAATTAAAAAAGCCTTTAGTTGGATGCCTAACTAACATAATTGTTGTTAATCAAAACACATTTTCACTGACTCCAGATCCATCTCTGTAAATTGTGTTAAACACAATTGCAGAATTCAACATTTTTCAGCAAACAGCTCACAGGAGATGGATGTCCTTGAGTACACCACAAAGCACTACGTTTACATCAGCCTTACAATTCAGGATAAAGATAAAAAGAAAAAAAATCAAATGAAAAATAAAAACAAACATGATGGATTTCCAACTTCAAGGCTCTGAAAGTGACATCAGGGATCAAATGCAAACAGTTTTTTGGTTTTTTTTAAAGGGACCTAGTAAAACCTTAAGGTCATTTTGTTTGTGCTTCCTATCATTTATCAGCTTGTGTGTACCTGCAGGTTGCTCCATGGCCTGGAATTATTTCACACAGGCCTCCATTCAGGCAGTAGTTTGGCTGCAGTGTGCAAATGCTCTGACAAGGCAACCCGTCCACTGTGCTGTAGCCCGGATCACACAGACACTCTGCCTCGTTGGTCCAACCGTTTATCACACAGCGTGAAAACTCATTGCAGGCCAAGAACTTGCAGGGATCTGCCTGGTCAGCTAAAGCCAACGGAAACAGGAGAGAGAGGTGAAAGAAATATAGACCAGAGGGGTATAATGCATTAATGCAGTCGTTCCATGTTTGCAGATTCAGAGGGGAAATGAGAAGGCATGCCGACTGATGTGGCAAGAGGTGCCTGCTTTCTGTTTCGTGTGCTTTTAATACGGCTCCACGCGATCATGAACTCACAATACACAACACCTTTGTTACAGTCTGTGAACAGACAGCAGATAAGCTGTCAACACAAACTCCGACCTTGTGACATGTGCAGACTATGTATTTTTGTTCTCTATGCATTGCCTGCATATGTTATTCACACAACATGGGAATGAACTGTGATCTTGCTTTTGCTTGAAGACACAAAATTAAAGGTAGTGTTTAAAATCTTGCCACTAGATATCAGTGGATTTCACATTGAAATCAGGTGAACCTTTAAGTTCAGTTTGTTCAGTGCAAGAAACAAATCAGAGCAGTTTACAAGCAGGAACATCTCACCTGGTTCTATTTCCAAGGAGCGACTGTCAATTTCAATATCAAGCCTTTTGGAAGCGGCATTGCAGAAGTCTTCAAGCACGCAGTGCACTGCTTCTGTGACATTATAAGGTACGGGCTTGTCCAGTTTCATCCTGCTGTTTACCACAACACTTCCATTCCTGAAGTTCAGAATTTCCAGCTGCTTAAATCCCGTCAAGTTGGACTGTAAATATGGCAAAAGCTGTGGAGAATGAGAAGAAAAGCATATTCATTTCTGAGAAGCTTCTATTTCAGTATTTGATTTAGCAATTCTCTTTTAATGTTTATTTCTTAGGCATTAGTAATGTTAGTAATCTGTGAGAAAAAAATCCCACAAATGTATTTCTTGATCAAAGGAGAGAAAAGAACTTTTGGTGTAATTAAATGATGCCAGACATGTGACACTCTATGTCAACAAAGAGCTGAATTCTCCTGAGATTAAAACTAGGGGAGGAGAAGTATTTAACCCTGCCACTATGATACAACAGCTTTTTTTTCTTCTTCTTCTTTAATTTGCTATTCAGGTCACTTTTTACAGTCTTAATGCTATGAATAGTTCATAATTAAATTTTGATGCAAGCATGAAATCCTGGCATCACTGCTCAGACTGTGTAATTAGACCCAGAATAAAATTAGGCTTATGTTGATGGGCATTAATATAAGAACACAAATCACGCTAACTCTAGTCGCACAACTGTCAGAAAACACAGGGACGACAAAGGTAGCTCAAGTCTATCATATATACTGTACTGTTTGGTGAAAGCTTTTATCAAACGTTTCTTAAAGTAACACAAAGGCAGACAGTAAATGTTTATTGGATCCTTACTGTAGTAAGGAGCAATATTGTCAAGACTGATTTGAGACTAGTATCCTTTTCCTATTCATGCTATTTTACGACTTTTTCCTTTTAGCTTTTTAAAAAAATTCCGTAGCATCTAATTACAATCTAATCACAATGATGCAAACAGAAAGAAAACACTACATAGAGAAGTCCCGCTTAGCATATTTAGCAGTAACTTCAGGGTCATTCCTATGTTGGTTCTCTTCCTAATATGTTACATTACCTAACTGACCAACCATGTTTTTGAGCTGCCATTAATTGGAGAAAAACAGGTGAGGAACCCAAGCAGCAACTCATTTAGTATGAGAAATAGTATAAAAAAAATAAATAAAGTCCATGTAAGTCTGCAGTAGTAGTATTTTCTTGAATTAAAAAGCTCTAAAATCTCAACAGCTGGATTGATTGTCTCAGAAAAACATTATAGTGATGCAGGAACAACACTATGTTGTTAGGTTGTTCTCCAGATTTACATGATACATAATGGAAACATGACAAAGAAGTATGAAAAATATAAAAAGGGTCGTGATCTCTCGAGTTCTACATAAATGCAATGTGTTTGTTTACTTCTGTTTCGGTTAAATAGAGGACTCGAGGTACAGGCACCTGCATATGCTCCACGGGATCTCATGCTCCCCAGGCTTATATTGTATGCCACATAATAGGAAAGGGTCCGGTGTTCCAAGGATCTTGCTATATGTCAGTATTTGGACAACACATGAGAACCATAAAAACATCCTCTATAGTTGCTTATACTGTATAACACATGTAAAATGACAATGCTGACCCAAACATGATAAGGGGATACTCATTACCAGAACATATAGACCCTGAGAACAAAGGACTCTGGGAGCATAGATAACTGCTATTCCTTCACCATCTGACACTAGTGGGATTTATATTATATAAAGTGGTTAAGTTGATGGTAAAGGTGTTAATTTACAAATAAATGAACTAAACTAACTCATTGGTCCAAATAGCCAAACAAACTCAAGAAGCACATACATATTCACTTCACTGCTTCAGTGCTGCCTTCTTGCTTTAAAAGGCAGTACACAACACAGTACCTGCCTGCAACTCTATATTTACACAGCCATGTTTTAGCTTTAAGTTAAAGTTAACTTCCCATACAGAATATATTAAAATATCCCCGCATACTCAGACTTTGCAGTTCAGATAAGTGAGAAGCCAATCTTTTGGGACTTTGAACCAATGATTGCAGGGCTGTTTAGGCAGTAGAGGAAGTCAACCAGCTCAAGTAATGGGCTTGCATCAATGTCCATCGATCTGAACCACTCTCCTTCAAGCCACTCCATGTTCACTACAGATGAGGCAAACATCAAACCACCACAATGTGGGGAGAGAGATTACGATGCTTTAGCAGGCCTGGCTGTTGAGAGGGAGATAAGAGGCCTTAAGGAGCTCTGCTCTGATCTGGTTATTTCACTTATCATTGACAAGCAGTTTACTCTCAGCTAGCTCCCTATAGCTAACAGTGTTGCAGAGAAGGCAGGTGGAGCTACACCTTCACCTTCCAACATCCACAACAAATAAATACACATGCAGCCTGGTGTTTGGTCATCCATTTGTCTAAATGCAGAAAACCATTGAGTTATTATCGCCCACTTTAGATGACCAATCTAGCTATATTGACTTTCATGCAAGGTCAAAGCTTGTTTCTTTACAAGACTTCTCACTAGAGTCTGAACTGTGGCTCTAGAGATACTGTAAATTGCAATGTTGTATATATATATACATACACTAAACCTTTGTAGGATGCATGGCACAAACTCTAATTTCATTAGTTTGACACAATCACATTTGCTTCTCTGAGATTACACTTGTATCTACTGGTTCTTGCTTTGGAAAACCCAAATTAAACATCCCTTCGCCTGTGTTAAAAGTCCCAAGAAGTATTATGTTTCCATAGATTTTCTTTTTTGATTTGCTGTATCAAACAAAGTCCCTCCAACCTCCATATCCAGTTTTATTGGTTGCTTCACAAACCAGTAGGTACAGGAGTAATGGGGGAGTGTGGTAAAAGGTGTGAAGGCACTGTAGACTAATTGTTCATATATATTTGAACAAAACAAAGAAAACACTGTGTTCATTTAAACGGGCTGCATCATATGCATTATTTGACATTTCTTCGTTACTGTTTAACTTATTTTTCAGTGATTTATAACCCAGCCTGCACACACTGGGGCCTGTCTTTTTTTAAAAAGCCCATTTAAAGGAAGACTGAAAAATCCTAATGGGTGCTGACAATATAATATATTAAGTATAGTAAATACTTACCAGTGCAATCATCTGAAAACAGCTAAATACATTAATTAATGAGGAGAATTGCAGAAACCACGGTTTGGGCAACCATTAAAGTTTGGAGATGGAGTGTTGTTTCAATTATTGTTTCATGGTTTTTTATATATATATATATTTGTATACAAAATATTGTTTCATGTACACTCACACTATCAACTATCAAAAAGGAATTGATTCTAAACCTAAAGCTTTCCATTTTCTGGTATGCTAGAAAATGTAGCTGAAACAAAAAATATCCATGTATATTTCCTTATTTTTCACTTATCTTAACTGTCAATTCTATCATAAAACTATTCCCACCTGCCCCAGTAGCTCACATTCCCTATGCTCACTGGCATGACTGCAAACATACAATCCAGTTTGTATTGATGCTTCTTCTCAGTTTGATGCTAAGGACTTTACATAACACAGAACGCAGGGTTCTTCTGAGTGAGCCTAAAAATACCTAGGGGCAAGCAGCGAAACTAAAGAGAGATGTCAAGTGATGCTTCTTCTTTTGATGTTTGTAACAGGTGCAGGTTTAAAGAGACATCGTCCTCATGTACATGCATGCCAGCAGCTAATGTACACTTCCTATTTAAAAAAAAAAAAAAACATATATATGCACTTCATACACTCAAATATCCAGCAGAAAATAGCATAACATTGTCCAGCTTGTGATTGGCTTTATTTCATTTTCTCTTTGCCAATAGTAGTACATACATACAGCATGCCTATTTTGCCAGGTACCCATTCAGTATAACTGATGCAAAATGCATGCAGATGTCTATATAAACGTCACTGCAATCACACTAAGCAGATGGAAACCATTAATAGCATAATGTGTGTGGTGCTGGAACTGACTAGAATTACCTAAAGCTTCTTACCTCGGGTCACAACCAATGACTAAGGCAGACCAAGGTCTCATGATTCACAATACCCTGAGCTAGGTTGCTTTCTAACATACCAGTATACAAAATTCACAAAGCTCTTCTATCTCTACTATATTTTCTTGGCCCACTTATTTACTATTTACTCATTCACTCTCCAGGTTAATCTTTAAGGCCACAAACATGCAAAAATCACACATATCAATAAATAATGGACAATGCAAAAATACATTTCAGAGATTGCGGTGAATAGCTAACTGCAGGAGACTTTTACTGCATACAGCATTTCCCAGTTTAAAAGATTAAACCTGAAAAGATTACACATAAATTTAAACTGACCGGCTCACAAATATTAACAAAGCAATGTCAGCTAGTAGCACATTTGCAGTACTTCTCACAAAGCTTGTAAGAACAAATAAATAAATAGATGTTTAGCTTTCAGTGTTGTACTCTAAAGGAATAGGTGCAAAGATTTAGACGATGCTCTCTGATTTAGCTAACTTAGCATAAAAAATTTTGAATCCTTAAAGTTTACAGGCAACGTTTTAGGGCTGAAATGTGGGGAAACAGCTAGCTAGACTAATTGTATGAGAGCTGATGTGATGTTCTTTTACTTTGTTGGGTGGCGGTGACCTCAAGTGGCAAATGGAATATGCATTGCTAAGCTAGCCAGACACAAATTGAGCAAAAAAGAAAATCATTACTGTTTTTTTAGATAAACCTTTCAGAAACCCATAACCACCCCTCTGTTTGCTGCAGAAACCAGGGGTTTGTTGAAAATGAGTCAAAGACAGTCTAGACATCAGAGATGTACCATGAAGCAAGATAAATGAGTAAGATAAGTAAGCTGAGACCAATCAACTGGAGTTTTCTGCATCACAATGGTGACTCTCTTTCAGCTTGGCAACATCACTGTGGAAAATTACGCTGAACACGTAACCTAGGAGAAGGTTGTTTCTTCTTAAGATGATATGCCCAGTGACTGATATCAATACTCAAATTAGAGAAAATGTTATATCTGAAAACCCGTTGAGCTGTCTGCATGGTGGCACATAATTTTACATACCTGGTTTTGATTTTTACATATTCTACATTTAAAATTTGGGATTTTAGAATTAATTAAGCCAACTAACAAAAAAAAAACCCATCAAATTTGCTCCATAGTACATCTTGCTGTAAAAGCAAAACTGCAGTCAAAACATTAAGGCAAAACATACAAAGTCAAACCCCCTAAACAGAATCAGACTTACAGATAAAAACTTTATGAATTATAGCAGCTATAGCAGAAGAGTCTATGGTTTACTACAAGATTGAAAGTAAAGCTGAAAAATTTAGAACTGTTAGAAATATTAAGAAATATTAAGCACTGTCATGATTGTTTAGTTACTGCATTTGGAAAAGGTTAGTTAGGAAAATGAAAGATTGTGCTTTCTCTGAGGCATTAGAAATATATTGCAGTTCCAATATGGAAAAATATACCGGTATGGAGGCTAAAGTCGTCGGTCTCCTAGGCCCAGATTTACTGGAAGCTCCAGGGTTTGGCGAATTTCTGGACCCAGAGTGCTGTGTCTGAGTAAAACAGTATAATTTTACCAGCTTGGCGATTGTTTAAAGCTTTACTTCACTTTACAAAATAATGAAAATAACATTTAATAATGAAAAAAATATATTTTTATAATTCATTACAATAACTTTTGGGATTAAAAGCAGGTGTGAGGATAAGGCTTACCGCGCTGAGCTTCCTCACTAATACAGAACAACAAAACACAGAATAAGAAATTCCCAAACCTCATTTCCAAAAAGTTGGAACAATAACCCTTTTAAGGTGTTTTATATAAAAAGTAAAAACATTCTTTAAAAAAAAAAATCCTGATTTAAACATTTGATATTTCTCTTTGTATAGGGTTTAATTGATTGGCAGATTATTCCGTTGTGCTTTTATTAACACAAAGTGACTCTCGATGTTTTTGGAAACATGGTTGCACTTTCTAAAGCAAAAAGTTTTCATCTCTGGGCTACAAAAGCAAGTATGAGAATGAAACATGGAGAAGCACAATATCAAGCACAAATGCTTTTGTACCTACCAGTTCAAGAAACGTATTCTCCAGTGTCTTATACTCAGGAGAGCTCTTGTTGAACAGGTCATCAGAAAACATCATGTTAGTGACCCTCAAGCTAAAGAAAACCACTAACTCTTTGCTCTGATCCACTGCTGTCATCAGAGGTGTGCTGGCTTGTCTAATGATTGGGGCAGCAGTGGACTCATATGGGCGTTCTTCAGACTCTGAGGCGACTCCACTACCGCTTTCCTCTTCATGGGGCTTGGACACCAACTCTGTACCATTCTGACTCTGTCCTCCTTCCTCTTGACTGTTTGAACTCTCAGCAGTATGGTCCACTGAGACCGGGGCTACTCCACTGTGCCCTCCACTTGACTCATTTGCATCCTCAGGGGCTTTACTGCTGTCCACAGGTGATGGCAAAGACTTCACATCTGTTTCTGGTTCAATGTCTTGGACTTTGCTGTCAAGCGATGATGGTGTGGAAACTGGTTCTGCTGTTTCTGTAATAGACATCTCTGAAACTGGGATGATGTAAGTAGGCATTGATAGGCCAATCATAACATCAGCATCAGTCACAACTTCTTTAGGTTGGAGATTTGGAGTTGTTACAGAAAGATCCTCATCCTTTTGCTCTGGATGCTCATTTCCCCCATCAGCTTGTCTGGGTTCTTGTATTATAAAACACAACAGGAAAAGGAAGAAGAAGAAGAAGATTTTGTATTTAAATGTACATGTACACTTATTGTTATCTATGACCATAACTGCAATACAGGCAGAGCCAGGATGATACAAGGAATGATCAGCATAGTGGCCAGTGGTGGTAGCCTCTAAGCATTCATAGAACTTGAGTTACATTAGTAACTATAATTTTCTGGGAGAGCTTTTATGTGGAACCATTTATCTACAGCAGTTATTCCCATGTGGATATCTTATCATCTTGATTATCTTATACAAAAAACACTTTAGCAAGAGTGCTAACAATTTTTTTATTATTTTGAGCAACTTAAGTTTACCCCCAAAAGCATATTATATATAATTTTTTGTGGCGTACTTTCACATTAATTTGTTGCAGGCAAGACAAAAATAACTAGTTGTCCAGCTGCACCACTCGCAGGCGACATAGCAAGCTGTTGGAGCCAGATCTTGTTATCTCCCTGCTTTGATCATTTGACTGTATGTCTGAGGCCATGCCAGTCACATTTATTTAATACCCTGATTTTTGCTGCTGTTGCTGTTAGCCTAACCACTACAGTCATTTTAATATTCACTCCATGTTCCATTTCATTAAACCATAGTAACTCACAGCTCTCTTTTTCCTTTTATTGTTGTTTTTTTATTGTTATTATTATTGTATTTATTTATTTAGTCTTTTACAACAAGTGTAAAGAAACAGTTAGCTTTGCTTCGCCTACAAACTGTAAGTAGAGAGATTAAAAAGACAAACTATAATGCCAAGTCAGAGATACTTGCTTTTTTAAAATCTCCACTCATGTGAAAAAGAAAGTTTGCACATGACTCTTACAGTCTTACATCTTCAATAGGAATTAGGCTGGTAAGCAGCAGTCAGGTGCTGAAAATCAAATGCACTTTGTTAGTTGTTCATCAACAACTTTCACAACCTCTATAGACCGGACGTTTGCTGGTTTGGTCATCCCAAAGTCAGACCATGCAATGCTCAGAGAAATTGCAAAACACCCCCAAAAACAGTATTTCAGACTCTGTAGGTCATCTGTCCAGCAGGTAAAGCTTGGCTGAAACTGTGACATGCAACCGGAAACTCATTTTCACATGACTGCGACACCAGAACAGTGAAGTGGCATATTTCTTAGACACGTTAAACTATTTCTGATTACTTTTAGATTACAAACTGTTAAATATTACAAACATTACAAACTACTACAAATGTTCATTCTGTGTCAGCTAGGTAAATTATGCAAACCCAAAACTCCATGAGACTGACTGCACTCATTCCTCTACATAAAAATACAGCACATGTGTTGTGCATCATTTTATATACACACGTATATACACATTTCTCCTAAAGCCCGAGGACATGCCTGACATATTGTGTCTCTTTGGAAACTGGTCCAGAATTTAAAATGAAGTTGTTGCTGGTTTAAGTTGGCCTGCACAGCATGAGAATGTAATGACTTGACCACCGGCAGGTTGTTACTTAGTAATGGGTTCTAATATGACGTATCCTCTCAGCATGAAAAATCCCCATGTGCAAAACTGAACCACCACATCTAATTGTACTGACATTCCTATTTCCTCTGAAATATGAATATTCTGTACAAACAACTGGGCCCTTTATAATTTGTCATATATTACTATCAGTATTCTTATTTCATTGACCTTTTCTGTTAATTTTGAAAATTTACTGATAGTCTTCTGCTTTTTGTTTGACCGTAAGCTCCTCTTTCCTACTTTTATCCTCACTAATGTTGTTTGTGTATCCGAGCTGCCCAGCCCTTAACAGCAGGTCATCCTCCAACAGCTTTACCGCCATTAAGAGAAACAAGATATAGAAAACCAATAATGATGGCCACATTGTTGAGTTGTTCTGAGGTTCTTCCTGTTATTTGTCGATACCTCTTAATGGAATCCCCACTACACAGGCTGGTGGGATAATCAATAGAGCTTTCACTTTTTGAAACATCCCACTTTATAAACATTTAACCTGAGGAAGCCTTACCTTTTGTCACCTCCTCTTCTGATTCACCCTCACCTCCTTCGTCATATTCAGCTGATGGTATTTCCTCCACCTCTGTCTCTGCTTCCTCCACATGCTCTGCGAGAGTCTCCACTTTGGTTCCTTGTGTAACAACTTCCTCTGCAGTTTCGTCTGTGGACTCCTCTTCTACTGCTGCCAATGAAGGATTTTCCACTGTGACTGCAGAAGTGACGTCTGGGAGGATGTTGGGGATGAAAGGCACAAACGTGTGTGTTTCTGGTTTGACAGTAGAAGCTTCTAATGCGGTTTCAATCACTCCCAAGGTGGGGAAGAAACTTTGGGTGAGAGTGTTGTCCTCTGTTGGTGCCTCTGCGGTGTCATCCTCGGATATTACAGTCTCAACGGGATTTATGTTGAGCTCAGCAACTGGATAAACTGTAGTTACTGAGAAGGAAGTGTTAAAGTACTTCAATGTTGAACACTAACTTAATATCTAATTCAGGTAAACATGCAATATTTTGCTTACCAGCCTCGAAGCTCAGTGTCTGTATGTCCATTGGTAGTAATGTCTCCTGCTTTAACGCTTTTACAATGATGTGCTTCAGTTTAGGAGCATTTACATCTTCCCCTGCGTTTGTGCCATAACCCTCAGGTTCCTCATTCAGCTCTGTTTCTCCATTAAAGACCACAGCATACCGTACAGACACATCCTCCAGTCTGAGTAAACACAAATCATGTGTCAGAAACTCACACAACACACAGACTCAAGTGGTAATGGATGTCCGCTCAGGCAGAAGTTTCAGAGTCACAAGCCAAAAGATGAGATGAAACGGAGAAGCTTCTCTCGAGACATAAGCAATGAAATGTTTCAATAAAAACTATTTTAAGACAAAACTAAAGAAGCTTATGTATTTACTGTAATCTGTAATCTTTTTTTTCCTTTTCTTTTTTTTTTACTATAAACGTAATTAAACCTCATTCAACTCACCGAAATTCCAGAAAGCGTATCTCTTTAAATCCTGGAACTTTTTCAAACACACGAAGCATCTGCAGAAAAAATTAAAAGAGCATCAAAATAATAATAATAATAATAATAATAATAATAATAATAAAAAAAGATGTGAAAGAAATCCTAGAATTTTCTGTTGTTAAAAGAAATTAGAGCAATTTTTAACTTGGATTTTTGATGAATTTTGAATCCAGCCTGGACGTTATGGATTGCATATCGTAATCATGAGGCCCATATGGAAGTTTTGTAATGCCCATAGTTTGCACTTTTGTCAATTCAGCAGATTCAACATTGTTCCAAGACCTTAGGCCTTAAAAGCTATCCGAACTAGGTAAACAGCTCCCTGACACGTGTAATATTAGAGAATATTTCCACACTCTATGCAACCCCATGCAGAAAAATGCATATTTAGAATGATGCAGAACACATCTGTATATTTTTATTGAATGGAACAGGACTTTCATAGATTTATCCATCTTCAAACAGTTGGAAAAAGCTGATAAAGAACATGTATGATACTGACAGGATAGTTTAGGACTCTGTGGAGTCCTGTAAAATGCTAAGTACCTCACGCAAGCTACTGAATCACCAATGATTGTCTTGCATAACCACCTTTAGCAGCAATAACTTGAAGTAATCATTCTCTGAATGACGTTATCAGTCTTTTGTTTCATTGTGGAGTCATTTTGACACACTCTTCTTTACAATGTTGCTTCAGTTCATTGATGTTCAAGGGCATTCGTTGATGCTCAGCTCTCTTAAATCATATTGAGATCTGGACTTTGACGAGGCCATTACAACACCTTCAGTCTTTTCTTTTTCAGCCATTCTGTTGTGGTTTTGCTGCTGTGCTTAGAATCATTCTCCTGTTGCATGACCCAATTTCGGGCAAGTTTTAGCTTTCGGAGAGATTTAACATTTAGCCTCACATTTAAAATTAGAATACTTTGGTATACAAAGGAATTCACATCCAGTGGCTATAAAACAAACTCAAAGGCTCCATCTTTGGCATCAGGTGTTTGTGCTGATGTGCTGTGTTTGTTTCTCATCGAATGAGATGCTGCAGATTGTGAGCAAATATCTCCACATATCTCATAGAGATGAAGCCTTTGGTGTTTTTTGTTTCTGTTATTTTTGCAATTTTCATAAGCAAAAACATTCTGCCATTGTGTTAGTGCACACCTGAATGTTTCAGATGTGCAAACTGTCAAAACTTGCTGCTGATCAGTTCATTAGCTGCTACTTACACTTGTAATTCCTGTAGAAGTAGTAAGAGTGTCATTAGCTTTTCACAGACCTGCAGAGTCCAAATAAAATATTTTTTGCCTGACTGATACACGTATTTCCTTAACGAAATTCTGCGTTAGTGGGTTTTTGAACTGTGGTGAGAATCTGCCACAGCCTTCTTAGGCAGAGATAATTAGAACGTACTATTCCAGGCTCACGCTCATTTAGAAGTCTTAAGTCCTTCAGTTACCCTTAAAGCTGTTAAATCAATCAGGGTGTGTGTCAGAGCTAACACTACAATGTAATACAAGCTGGCAATCACGAATACCTTGTTACATAACACTGCCATTAAGAAGGGCTTTTGTTTTTAATGACAGAATAAGATGATCACAGAAGTGCGATACAGAGAGGGGCTTGATGCTTAAACTCACCCTTTCTTTGAGGTCTCGGGTGATGTCATTGTACTGTGCAGTCTCGGGGTTACTGAGCAGCTCGTTGTATGTCGGATCCACGATGGTGATGCTGAACTCAACAATATACTCTTCATAGTTTTCTTTAATCACGCTGGGGTTTAACTCTTTAACCTAGCAAACCAAAATCACATGGCTTTTTTTTTTACTACTAATTTCAAAACTGAAACTTGACCATGAGTTAGCGTTCTACCTGTTATAGGTGACCTACCATATCAGCCTCGGTTGAAAGCAGAATCACAGGCGGAGTCCAGGTGCCTGACACAAAAAAGCAACATATAAGTTAAATTATGATATCTTTATAAACGTTTTATGACACCCAAAGAATTCATTAATGCCTTAGTTACACAACTACTCGCCAACCGGTCAGGAAATGCATATTTTTCCCTAGCAAATAATGGTTGCCAACGGATTGCCAACCGATCTTTCAGCCCGTGTGGTTGTGGCTTAAGTCAAGTCTGTCTTGCTTCAACTTTAATGGTGTTTATCTGTCAAACTCACATTCACTTCCTGGCTCTGCAGTCCCAGATTCGATTCTGAAAATGGAAGAAAAATACTATTAAAAAACTTCAGGGATCTTCACCTTCACCATTTTAAAAAAAAATCCACAACATTCTTTTATTTGTAAATGAGTATAAAAACATTTGCTGCGTATATTAAAAAAACTGTCAATCTTTGGGCAATTACTAGGCACTTTACACAGTTACAGAAAAGAAAAAAAAGCCTTTACTTTCTGGAGTGTAGGTGATTCTTAAAAAAAAATGACTGCACACACAGAAAACACTTTCAAATTTCAGAGGGAAGTTTACCTACCCTTCATTTTCCTCAGCTACTTTCTGGAAATTAAAAACAAACATCCATTAAAGGATATCAGCTATTACATCACCATTACGCCAAGCAAGACTAGAGCACAAATGTGCTGTTTTGTAATGTGGACTTCCACACTCACTCTGGTGACCATGTCCAGGTGCTCCTGAGAGCTGCTGAAATTCTGAGCCAAGTCGTCCATGCAGAGGTTTTCATGCTGGCAGGTGTAAACCCAGGCTCTGTACTCTTCTGAGTTTGGAACTCGGTCCAAGAAGATCCGAAAAGCTTCCCAAATTGCTTCCTGACAAACTGAAGATAAATCAAATTTTTTTGTATCAAGTATTAGAAGAAAAAAAAAGCACATATTAATATGAGACACCATCTAAAAACGTTAGAAATGATTGGAAACATAATCAGACAGGAGGTGAATTCCTCCAAGAAAACAATTAAATAACTCAGGCTAAAGAGACTTGTTGATATTAGTCCTTCCATCTGTTAGCATTCAGAGCTAGTCATGATTTAGAGATTACAGTTGGCTTATTACGACCTTCACGGAAGAATTTCAATGGAGCTGTACATATGTGCACATATACAACAATACCTCATAGATGTATTAAATCACAAAACAGATTTAATGTGAAATAAGAGAGACGGCAACAAACAGTATTAGCCATTGTTTCATAAATGTCAAATTGTATATTTAAAAGTCATTCTGTGTCCGTGACATTTCTGCGAATATTAAAATTATAAACACAAAGCTGATTATAAACACCCGGAGCGACATTATTTTTTATCCGCATCTGTGGCTGAAACAAGCACCATATTGTTCAATAACTTGATGCCTATGGGAAATTTGTTCTCTCATAAACTCATTTCTGTAATGATTTGAGCATTTCCCATACACCAAATTAATCGGCCTCATTTTAAAATCATATGCCGCCGCAGCTAATTTGGGACAGTTAAACAACCAATTGCAACGACAAAAGTGGCAATTTTATCTTATTAAATCACTGATAGCCCACTTTTCTTAGACAAGGGATTTTTTAAAAATCAAATTCAT
>VURO01051117.1:4645-37247 GCA_015108175.1 Pelvicachromis taeniatus | reverse complement strand
ATTCATACCATGGATGAGGGAGTATTCTGTGAGATTCATTAAGATTTAGTCATTTTACTTCTGTACACTACTACATTGGACTTTAAATCCAGTGTGGTGGAGGTGTGGTCTGCAGCTCCGCTGCAGGGGAGGGGAGGTGCATCAGCCTTGAGGGATAGTGCCAGGGAGGCTGGCAGGGCAGCTCAAAGTGCTGCCCACTGATCGTGCTCTCGCTTTTTCAGTGACGTCAGCACCTGAAGGAAGAAGGGTGGAGACAGCTGGAAAGCTGACAGGTCGTGGACGAAAGCAAGGACCGAACAAACTCTTTTGCAAATAAAAAAAACTCATCACAAGTACATCAAGTGTCTCAGGTCCTTACTGGGGTTCACATCCATCAATTTGATGTGATTGAAGTGCAGACCTTCAGCTTTAACATAAGGGGAGAGGCTCAAAGGTAACTGCTAAATGAGGATTGGCTAGATGGGGTCTGTCTTCTTGTTATTCTGTAACAAATAGACACTGAAACATCAGAAGTTTATTTCAAGCACTGAACTTGTATTTGTTAGATGTTCACTGGAAGTCTACATATGAGGTCCAAAGAGTGTTGATGGAAGTGAAGGGGCCATCATTGCAACGAGAAAACAAAATAAACTCTTCAAAGAGAAACTTCATGAATACACAGGGTTTACAACAGTGCTGCTCATTTCATCTCACCTCTGAGTTTGTAATAGGCCCGGTGGCTGCCGATGACTGCTTTCACGCTCTCCTGAGGACACACTTTGACACCCGTAGTGAAGATCGCTGACCTCTTCGCCCGATGTGCACCCTGCTCTGTTCTGACATTGGTTGCATGTGGGATTGGTCTGGAAGCTTCCAGAAAATGTCGGTATTTTACATCCCTGAGTCCAGAAAACCCGTGGTCATGAAGGTCTGCAAGAGTCACAAAGAAGATTATTAAGTCAGGCGGAAATGTTTTAACTCACAACATGAATAATCAAACACTTCCTGATAAGTGGATGTAATTCTGTTGACTGTCAGGTTGGTGTGAGATTTCTCCCGCAGCAGTACAAGTGTTTGTGTGGATGATTGGGATAATTAACAACTGATGGGTGACAACAGAAAGGTAAAATTGCACTCCGTGTACTAAATGCTCCGAAGTGAGTCACACACTGTGCATAAATTAGGCTGAATGGTTTGCATTAAACAACAACATGTTTCTTTGTTATTTGCATTTTTAACAGGTTCATTATTTCTTGCTGATGGGAATCCAACTAATCTGGCATAAGCTATATTTGTTTTTGAATTAGCCATTAATTTCCTGTTTAATATCACAGTGAATTACAGACCTTGCTAAACAGGTTTGTCAGCCTTTACTAGTGTTAGGGGATGACATTTTCACTTTTTTTCTGCTTCTAAAAAATGAAGCCAAAGCATGAATGCCTCCAAAAGACTTCTGGTTTGATAGAAGTCATGACCTCAGTGCTTTCCTGATGAGTTTATGGTCTCAGTCACTCGGTTCAGGGCATATTGAATTGAACATTAGGCTCATCTTGTAAATTATGATCATTTATCAATTATCAGTTATATTCAATTATCATCATCATGTGATCAAGAGTCAGATAAATGCATTATTCAGGATATGTTTAGTGACTAACAGCTTGTCCATCACATGTCGGTAGCCAATGAATATGCGGCTTCACAGTCACAGCAGCAATGGCAAAAACACTGAGGCTGAGGCTTCATAATGGGACTTCACAAACCAATGGATGATATCCTGGTGGCTCTATTTGTATCTATCTTGATAATGCTCCAGCTTTATATCGGCTCATCCAAACATGGTCTCATCCAGGTTTTTTAAAGAAAACTAAGGCAGAGACAGCCAAAATATATTTCACATGTAGAATTTCACATTTTAATATGTGGCTCACAAAAAATTCTTCCAGATTTAAGGAAATGCAACGAAATGCTCTCATGCCCTTTCAAATAACCCTTGTTAATCTTGTAATATCAGAAAATGGGCAGCCAGCACTCACTATCACCAGAGAGAATTTAATCTGACAGGTATTTTATCCAGCAAGGTGCCATCTGCTTAGTTGTGCTACACTACATTAACTGCTGCTTGCTTTACCACTGCTTTTAAAGCGCATTTGTAATGAAAAGGAAATCACACCTAGAGTACAAGTATTTTAGGACCGTATAATCCAAAGACAGCCTCTGTGTGTGTGATTTAATTATTTTTTTAAAGGCACAAAGACTGATTGAAGTTTCTAAGTTTACTTCAATATGAAGACATCTGGAGACTAAATCTTAAAGGTGCTTGTGTGTGACTGGAAAAATGCAGAGATATGTCGAGAAAGTCTTTCTAAGGAACAGTTGAATTGACCTTGTGCAGCTTAACCCACGTTACGTCACTGAAACTGGTGAGTGGCCAAAAGAGTAAGCGATGAGATTGTACTGGGCCACCTCCAAGTATGAATGAGCAGAAATGCGTGCATGTGGATTACTGCCGAATAAGGGTGTGCATGTATAGCAAACCTTAAAGAGATTAAATTTAGCTACAGTGGTTAGAAAAGAACAATTTTGCAAATGAAGGCATTGAAGAAATGACACAGATTCCCCTGTTTCCATGAATTATACCGCTGAGATGATGCACAGAGGATAGGAGCTGCTCTAATTTTATGATCATTTTAATTAAATAATTTTTACAGTGACACTGGTGCAGTACAGGAAGGTAATTGTGCACCATTACAAAAGCTAGTGTGCCAGTCAGTTCTCTCCAACATAGTTACCCCATTGAATAAAGCTATTTTAGAAGAAAGCAGTCATTGTGCCAGGTGGCAAACCTTGGAGGACTTCTTAAGAGAATAAGCTGGGATTTATGAGCCCCAAAACAGAGTCTGGAGGTCATTGAACCCAAACAGGAAACTGTGCCTCTTCAGGATTAGGAAAGAGAATGAAGAATACAGACAAATAGAAATAGCGAGTCTGTAATTACTGTTGCAATTGTATTCGACTCAGAGCTTTTAGCTGAAGCTGGTGCATTTCTGGGAAGATACAGAGAGTGGGCTATATCAGTACTTAAATTTTGCATATCTGTAAAAGCAAACTGAGCTGTTCTGCACATTGCACCAGTGCACTGTGGATCACAACATTGTTATATGTGACAGTTTCAAGGAGTGAGTTTAAACATTTGCAGTGAGTGGACACTGTTCTTGAATGTTAGTAATAATAATTTTTATTGTAAAGCTGTTACATTTATAGAATATGTGTGTGAAGCCGTGAAGCAAGTGTTAATGCTTTTGTACAATCTGTCTTTGTCCACCATATTAATTTATGTTAATTCCATTTAATTAATACCATGGATTGTACATAAAAGATGGCTAGAATGACACACACACACTAATGACCACTTAGTGACCACTAATCTGGTGGCATTAAATTGACTGCCATTTGGGATGTTGTAGGATCGAGTGAATAAGGTGCACCACACATAGGCCTAGGGACCAGTCTACAACCATCTAGCAACCATCAGTCATGAAGAGGAAAATTATTATTCCCTGACTGGTTGCTGGACAGTCAGTCACTGGGAAAATAACTGCTAAAGTCCCAGTCATACAGATGTAGAGACCAATCGGTGACTCCCTGACAACCAAATTTACATTTCCCCAACCAGTTGCCATAAACCTCCCTGTGACTGGTCGCTAGCATATTGCTGCAGTCGCAGTTTAAGTGGAAGTGACAGACATCTGTAAACACTGTCTGGTTGTGTCGCTGGTCTGTAGTGAAACTGTGAGAAGTGCATTAATAATTCATCTGCAAATTCTTGCTAACAACTAGCTTTCAAAGTAAAAGTTGTGTCTTAGTGCTGCAGCTAACATGTTTCTAAGGGTGCCGTTTTTACTTTGAAGGCTAGCTGTTACAGAGCATGAAACAGCAACTGACACCATACCATACCAGTCTACTAACAGCCAAAGCAACCACTAAGAGCGTTTTGGTGCAGGACCATCTTTAGATCCCATTTCTCCCGATGAGTGTCAGAAACGTCCAAAAACACATTTCCCCAGTGAGAAGTGGTTGTATCATGTACAATATGGTAGACAGCGCTTGAGCACTATGCACATAACAGCTCATGAGAAACCTCATTATGCTTTTGGTGTTATTTCTATGTAAATACTTGGAAGTTATAAAGAAGTTTTATTCAGACAGATGTTCATTACTTAAAATGTGTCAATATGTTGCATGTGTAACTCCATTACACATAAATAAAACCCTTTAAAATGCAATGAATGCTTAGCATTGTGACCTGTAGCTTTATGAGTAACATAGTCTCCAGTTTAGAGACTGTCAAGCAGACTCATTAAACAAAACAGTTTCCAAACATTTCAGCAAGTTAAGCTGCCAAATCATGTCTTTTTTCCCCCCAAGATTCATAGCATAACATTTGAATTGGTTTTGCTTGAAGCCTCATTTGCACATGCACAGACACGAGGGCCTAGGCAAAAGGAGGGAGTGTTGGCGCGGGCCTTAATGCCCAGTGCATCCGCAAAAAGGCCCCACAGCAGAATTACAAGCCAGAAAAGATTAGCGTCCTGCGACACTGGGAACAGAATGGCTTTTGTTTCCTTCAGGATAATGAGCTCACCCGGGCACATCACACTGAACAAGACAACCAGTGCAGATGAAAATGTTATCCCTGTTGAAATTTCGCTATCTTTCTCAGTGAACACCTATTAGATGTCACGACCAGTTTAATTTACACTGAATATTCATGACCTTAAGAGTGGTTCTCTATCTGCTTGACATTTGCTTGACATCTAAAAATCAAAGATCTTTCCAAAGGTGAACTGGCATTTTGTAGCCTGCCAGGAGAGTATTTTAGGTAACAGAGTCTCATGCACATAAAACAGAAATACCTTGTTGCTCCTAAAGTGTTTCACCTCTAAATTTCTGCTTGTGCAGTCGAATTTATCTGATAAAAAACTTGCGGGCAGATCTTCACATTAAAGGATAATTTGTCACTGTCCAAACTTAAAGGAACATTTTTTCTCAATTTCAGTAAGCTATCAATCAGATAGCTTAATTAAAGAAAGTTTTTTCATTCTACAAGATGATTCTTACCTTTGATTTGACTTGCTTGGAGGGTAAACAGACACAAAGTTAAGAATAGTCCCGACTTCAAAAGCATGATGGGCTAATTTTTCAAGTCTGAAGTCATTTGTAAAGAGACTGTGGCAAAAAACAATAAAATCCAGAATCTCCTTATCTCAACTCCTTTAGCAGAAGGTATAAAAGTCTCCTCATTGGTGCGTAAGAGTTCTTGGCACGCACCAAAACTCAGTTTCTGCAGTCGTTAGTTCCTGGATGCTGTAGGATCCCAGTACACTGCAGAGGTGACTGACTGCATGAACGGACGAGCAGTGGGAGCAAGGGATGGGGAGGAGAGGCAAAGGAAGAGAAACCGGGTCTAGATGATATTTTGGCTCAGGAGTTTCCTTCCATGCTGTCAGTGTAACAACAGTGACAAGGTTAAAAAAGCAGGCTCTGCTTTGAGTGTAATCTCTTTACCTTCGTCTTGCTGCTTGTAATCCTTGAGGGGGCCACGTGGCTCCCTGGCCTCATCCTGTTAGTCACCTTCTGGACACTCGTCTGTCAGCTGAACAAAAGTGGAGATCTGCCAATCAGCCGACACCAGATAACTACTCCCTACAGTTTCTGGGGCTTGATCCCTCACGACCAGCCTTTTTGTGTTCTTATCTGCCTGTGTAACTGTAAAGCTGCCCAAATCTTTTTCTCCTTTACCTTTGGGTTCCACAGCAAAGCCAAAAATATAGATTTCAAGAGAGGTCAGCAGTTTGTTTCTGTCCTGTACACCAAGCTACCAGACAAACAATGTGCTTTGTTGTTGTTGTTCTCGCTGCACAGGCACGTTGAGCCTCTAAGTCTCTTTCCTCTAGCTGCTGGAGAAGAACGTTACTGACCTTCCTTCCCATTATCAGAGCGGTAATTTACCTGAGAGCATTTTCCTACGGTGCGCTTTTGTTCCTCGGTTGTAATCTGTGACTAGTTCGTTTTGTGTCCCATCCCATGATGATGTGACAGTAACAGCTATGAAATAAGCAGCATCCTTGAGATGTGATGACTGCACTGCAGTGCATAGGCCTCTCCTGGTTTGGTGTACCAGGGTGGAAAGGCTCTGTGTTGTTAGTCTCCACCCCCACCCACATATTTCCACGAAGAGGATTAGCTGCTCTTGTTGGCTGTTAGAGTTTTTTTCTTTCCTTCTTTCTTTTGCAATAAATAAGCCTGTTCATTATATTCATAATCCATCCGGGCGCATTTTTTGTGCATGCTAATCTGAACAACTGATTTTTTCTGAACCTTTCAAAACAAAAATAATCCTTTATTTTACTTTTTATAGGCACTGTACCCTAAACATAAAAACAATTTCGCATCCATCAGACACGCAACAACATAAGCATTTATTTGGAGATGTTTCCAAAAACCTGTCAAACAAAAATCCAGTTTTGTAGCCCGACTCCTTCTCCAGCAATTTTTTTCCCCAGCTCCTTGTCACTACACATGGCTATTTGGGAAATGATTGCAGTCCAACCAACCATCAACAACAGCTTGATGAGAGGGCAGTCACGGGCTTTGCAGAGATAATAACAAGCACGGCATGAATGTGCACGTAATAGAAGCTATAAGATACAATGTCTTGATCTTCTTTCTCTTTTCCTATAAGACTGTATTTCAAAAAGGTAAATAAAAGAGAAACTGTGCTCTTAAATCTGACTGTTCCAGGATGTCTCTCCAGTTTGTGACATTGACCTGAATCCTTCATGATAACACGAAAGGTACAGTAAGAGGTTTAAGGTTCAAGGTGACGATTAAGAGTTGTTTTTAACATCTCACATGGGACTAGAATACACTGAAATTCTGCAAAACACTGTCAAACTGAAGCATTGTTTATGCATAAAAACAGCTAATCTTGGAGCTGAGACTTGCACATTAATAATGTATTTCAGCTCTGTTTTCGTGAGTTACTTTGATATTGTTCCCAAGATAAACAAAGCTTTGTCGATCTCAACTAAGATCTGATTCAGACAGGCTTGACCTTCTCCCACTGGCTGATGACTTGAATCATTGTCCAATTACAGAGGTCAGTTTAAATTATGCAGCAGAGGGAAAGTGGTACTTGCCATCTGTCAGAAGGGGTTATTTCATTAGGGACAGAGTCTGGGTATTGCTGACTGCCACTGTCTGGCACAGCAGAAAAGACACCTGCTGTTAAATTCACCATTTGTCCAGAAGGAGACTGAAAGAAGATTTCAGGCTGAGAATTTGACTCCATCCTTGGTCACTATTTGTTAATGAGTACTAGACAACTGCGCTGATCTAGGAGGAGAGATACCCAGACTGACTAGCAGCCCGAGTGTGCTTAGGCTCACAGGGTTAGAGACACAAAATGATTAGTCTATATTCTAAAACATTAAATAAGATATAGTTTGCTCTCTGTCGAAAGCCATAATGTCTTCAGGTTGCCAGAAAACATGCAGTGGAGGGGGTATTTGCATGTGTTTGTAGCTATTACACTCCATGATTATTCTAAATTATAGAAGTGCTCCTTACACCTTCATGCCTTGTTCCCCTTACCTGTTCCCGTATTCCTCTCCCTGTGTTTTATTCCAGCTCCCCAATCTGTCATGTGTTTCATGTCAGTGTGTTCCATGTCCTATTGTAAAGCTCGTCTTGTCACTAATCTCCGTGGTTCATGTCTTCAGGATTTTCAGGCTTCGTGTTTTAGTTTCTCCCAGTTCAGGTTTTGTTAGTTCTAGTTCTTGTTCAATTTGTTCATTTTGTTCATTTTATGTTATGACTTATTTTCATGTGTTTCATGTGTTTCTTTGGCCACAATAGGCTCATTTTTTGTTAGATTTAGCTTTAGCTTTCCGTGCATTTTTGCTGCGACTGGCACAGTTAGAATTTGACATAAACAACATGAAACCATGGATCTGTTCTAGCTTGTAACAACAGTTCAGACTGGTGACGGCAGTGTGATGGCATGATGGGATCTTTTCCTAGCACATTTTGGGCCCCTTGGTACCAACTGAACTTTGTTTAAAAGCCACATGATATTGTTGCTGACCATGTCCACCACTTTACGACCACAGTGTAAGCAATGCTCAGATAATTTCAAACTGGTTTCTTGAACTTAACAGCGAATTACTGAACTCAGATGACCTCCATGGTCAACAGATCCCAATACCTTTCCCAATATTTACATCATGGATGTGCAGATGACAAATCTGATGCAACTCTGCATCCATCTTTGGATGGAAAGGCTATGAAAGTAAATACACTTTACTGTTTTTAATCTCTAAACTATATAAAAGGTACCGTCGGCTGCTCTCCTGACACAAGAGGTTAACCACAACAGTATGGAGCCACAAATCTCTAAGCTATACTATAGTGGAATTAACTAGTGTCCATTTTCATTTTTGAAAATGAAAATTTTCCCCTCAATAAAGTACAAATCCCTAATGCAGTATTGTTTTTACATTCAGGTCTCATGTTCACTGCCAGTAATCACCCTAAACAGACATAAAATGAATACATCTAAGAGATTTTTATCCGGTTTAACTGTTTGCAGTTACGACTCTACACAAGAGTAACCAAAAGATTACAACACATCATCTAAAAACCTGTGTTTTAAAAAGGTTTCAGTTTTTAACCTTCCCTTGGAGAGCAGAGAAGATGAGTGCCTCAGAGCTGGCAGTCTAAGATTAGAGTCATGTTTGTCGTAACACTCCTCTTTGAGAAAATCCACTCTGGGCTGATTATCAGTTTGATCCACTCTAGCAGACCAGCAGCAGTGAAAGTGCCATCGTAGCTAGTGCCATCATCAGCTCTGTAACTCGCTACCGGAGTTCATAAGTGAGGACGTTCTTTAATAATCTTTTATGAAGATAGGTTTATAAGTGAAGCAAACTGAACTTGTGAATTTCTTTTGAGGCTGTTAACACATGTAGACACATATTAAGAGCAGTGAATGGTAAAGGTCAGGTTGTGTTCATGGATAATCACCACAGTATTCAGCAGCAGCACAGGTTGCAACATATTTGAGACACTTTTTACTATATTGTATTTCACATTAGAATTATGGGAATTCAAATAATGTTTTTCTACAAAGTCTTACTTTGTTCTCTAAGGTCGAGATTAAGCAGAGGAAATGTTAATGGACACTTTAATGGGCAAGTGTCTTTTGACACATTAATCATGTACTTAATTCCTCATGTTGAGGCGCTCCTGTATTCTCTGTGAATCGTGGGGGCTTTGGCATCTTTGGGGGAACTGATTAACTACACAAACTACTACAGGTTTAGATAGATAGATAGATAGATAGATAGATAGATAGATAGATAGATAGATAGATAGATAGATAGATAGATAGATAGATAGATAGATAGATAGATAGATAGATAGATAGATAGATAGATAGATAGATAGCATGCTCTAAAGCAATGTGAGTTGACCAATGTCAAACTCATATTGACTTTTATATTTATAAAAAAATGATGTTGTTGATGTGTAAAAATGAAAATAGAAAAAGAAGAATATAAAGAAGCATATATCTAATAATATAATAAATATTTTGTGTTTGGCATGGATACATGTGTGTAGTAACATCTATTGAAAGAAGAATGTACCCTTCAGTCGTCTTCCCTTCATGTTATTGTGCACCATTGTGGCCAAAATTGCTGAACTACCAACAGAGGGCAGTATGCTAAGCAATCCAGTCCGGGGTCAAAACCTGAAATGTTTAAAGCCAATGAAAAGAAAAAATGTTCAGGCTCTGCAGAAGCAAAAATAATTTATTCAAAAATAAACCTCTTATTGTCCAAGCTACTTTTACCAAAACTCATGACCCACTCTGTTTATAAGCACTGAAAGTAGGAAATATTTTAGAATAATGTGGAAAAATCACAGACTTCTACTCTCAAAGAAAGAAAGAAAAAGAAAGAAGGATTATTTGAAGATTAGAAAAACATGCTGAAAGAGCATACTAAAATGATTAGGAACCGGAGCAATGCATTTAAGCATTTCTTTCTACAGAAATATTCTGGACACCTCTTCATGAAAAGGGGTATACAAACAGTAAGTGTGCACACTTACTGTTTGTATACCCCTTTGCATTCATGCACACAATATATGCAACTGGGAGATAACAGAATATGAGGGGAGAGGTTGTAAGATGTGGCTGGGACATGTTCAGTTCCCTTGTAAAACCTGAATTATTAATAAAATATTAGCTAGAAAATTAAAATTTCTAGCAACCTTCTGACCTTCTGACAAAATACAAATAAAATTAGAGGTTAATTAGCATATATGATTTTTAGTTTGTATAATATTTCCTACATTTTTATAATTTTATTGTTTAAAAATAAATGTATTGTGCAATTTATTTGGGTTTTTCAAGGGAAAGGTATCACAACGATGATGTAGAAGTCTCAAAGACTTCTCATGTATCAAATATGACACACTTAGTGTTACAGGGTTAAAGCCGCAAGGCTCTCCCAGGACTCCCAAATATGCTTCCTTTCCTACGGCCTCATGGGGCTCAAAGCAATTTACTCATTCAGTCTGATCATGGTAGTAACAGTTCCTAGGAGGAGGACCAAGATGCATTGCACCATTAGGCAAAATTAAAGTCCCAAACTCCAAATACTTAATCCAGACAGACAGAGGTCAGATGCAGAGAGGCAGAACGTGAAAGAAAAAGAAATCCAGCAAAATTCTGGCAGAAAAAAAAATTAGATCAGACAAAAAAACAAACAATAAAAAGCTCAAAAATACAAAACAAAGGGAATAACTGCAAACACAAGAAACAAAGAATACATGAGGAAATCTATCTTCTTTTCCTTGACTTCAATGGAAAACATCATGAAGTCAAAGAAAGGTGTGAAGAAATAATAAGAAGTTGATAAGGTGAGCAGAGAATCTGACAGCACTTACCCCAAGCTCCTTAACAATATGATGGCGGCTCTCTGCCTTATGACTAAAATACAAGATTGACTAGAAAACATGCATCTTACTTTACAGAACATGTTCCAATCCTGTTTTTTTCATCTAGGTCACATGAAAGAGAACCACCACTGAAACATAACATTTTTACAAATGTTAGATTGAAGAGAAATAGGAACGTGTAAGGTTTTTGTCTCATACTGGAGAGTGATCCTGGGCAACCTCCTTCCTCCTACTATTGTAAGGTTTATAGTAATGGTATAGTAAAATTCCCCCCATCCATCACTTATGCCAGCTGCTCTGAAATATGAATGAATTCATGATCTGAAACCATATATATAGTTCAGATTTAAAACATCAAAGCAGCTTATGCCATGAAATGGAAAACACACTTTTAGTTTACGTTAAACTTTGTAGGAAGTAAAATGGAGTACTGTGTAATCAGGCTGAGAATTAGAAAAGACTTAATAGAAATCTAAGGAAGCTTGATTTGTGAGTTAGTAAGTCAAAAGTTTGAGACATCTAATTACCAGTTTTGAAATAACAACCCAAAATGTTTAATAGAAATCCTGACATGAGCAGGGATGTCAAACTTTTGTCTTAAGTGGACCGAACCAGAGAAACTCCCCTTTCTGTAAGTGAAAAGAAATGGAACGACATGTTTAATCCAAATCAATATAAGAGAAAAGAAGAGCAATTTCAAGAGTATACCTCTTAAGTTTCTTAATATAATAAAGAAATACTGCCGAGGGACCAAAAGCAACCAAAAAGTATCTCCGTGCAATAAAGTCTCGAGTAGTGTTCAGTGAAAGTCCACACTGCAAATTTTTCAGCATCAACAAAAATCATTATAAACAGCTGGCAGATTATGAGGGAAACATGTGGTATTTGGAAGAGAAACTGAACACGAACAGTAAAATAATAATATAACTACAACCTTATTTACTTATTGGGTCACCTTGAAAGCCAGCTACTGCGTGTAAAGCCATGAATATCATGCTCTTGTCTTTTGGATTTACTTTGACTCAAAATAAGTCTGTATCACTGGGCTCTTTAACGGTGTGATGGTGTATGTCTACCTTTTCAATAGAATAGAAAATTGACTGCAGATTTCTATTCAATCGTCTACTCAGACTGGCTAAAGCTGTCTGAGTAGCAGTGATTGTTGCTCCTTCTATTTCAGAGAAGGTGCAAGGACTTTGGGGAGTTCAAAGTTATCATCAGAATTAATAACCGTAATTACAAAAACACAATATTTGAATTAGATGCAGTTTTAGATGTTATTTTCTCTAAAACATGCATAAAGAGTCAAATTACAGACTAAGGCACGCTGATCTGAGAATATTTGCACCTAACAGAGCTAACAAGATGTGCTGCGCTGCACACTTACTGCTCAATAACACTAAAAACAAAAGCGAAATGATGGAGAATAAAAAGGTTCGATGAGGAAAACTAATGAATAAATTAAGTGAATTTAATTGTACGAGCTGGGTCAGATGCAGTTCTTATTGGTCGGGTTGGGTTTGTCTCACCTAATGCTAATCCAATCACAATGCACCTCAAAACCAATCAATCAGAATATGATAATGATGCAGAAGGATCATTTATTTGAGAAGACAATGATTTCAAACACTGATTACTTCCATCACTGGGGACAATGACAAAATCAACTCATACACCAGGGAGCACTCTCTCAAATTAGCAATCATTAAGTTATCTATGATATGTGACAAAATGAACATCATCAATGACCCTTTCAATATCCTGTGTAATTGGAGCTTGAAAAGGCTGGTGGCTTCTTGAGGGTGTTTGTTGACAGGTGGAAGTCTGGAGATTAATTCTTCACATCTTTGTTCTTATAAGAGGTGCCAGTTTAGATTCTCATGAGGTTTTCCTAAAGCTCTTAGTGGGAGGAAAGTGAAAAGGCTGCACCCCCGTGTTCGGAGAAGTTATATGGAACTGTGACTCCCGGTATCCAGTAAAACTGAGGCGGTCTATTGTGTTCCCAGTGGGCAGAAAATAAAGAGAACATGGAAAAGTTTAAAAGAACAATAAAGGGAAAAGTGAAAATAAAAAAGGAGAAGGAGGTCAGGTCAAGTAACAGCCCATCAGGGGTAAACCTCTGTCCCGCCATATTAATCCACACCAACTTCGAGCCCACAGCGGGATGACACAGGCAGCACGGAAACCATGACTAAATCAACCTCAGAATATAAACTTGCCAAAGCTGCGTCAGCCACAGGCCAAAACACATATAACTGTAACGCTGTTATGACAGGATTGATTACAGCAGAGTTAAGCATGAAAAGTGCTGAAAACATGAAACGAATACAGCGACTGATGAATTTCACGGCCATCGAAGCAGACATTTTGCAGAAGTGGGCATATAATCCAAGACTGCCGCACAGGTGATCTGCGCTCTTGTTCCCGCGCATCTGCTCATTTATGTATGTTTCCGCGTCTCCTCCGAGATTAAGTGGATCAGACGTTTTTAATCTTGTCAGGGGAGCTTGACTAGAGAGCTCTTGCTTTGTCTGAAGATCCTTTGCATCTTTCGCAGTGCCTTTGAAATCTTAGTGGCAAAAGGCCTACCAGGGTCTTTTTAACAAGTAAGAATACACACTTAAAATAAGGCTGACCAAAATGTTAATCTCTAACTGAGCATGAAGAGTTTATATTAGCATGTGAGGGTTTTTTTTTTTTTTTACATTTTGTGACAAAAAAATATCTTTTTTTAAAATAACCCTTTGATGACACTGACCTTTAGATCCCAGCCATGTGTCTTTATGGTTGTCAGAGCTGTGACTTTACTGGTTAATCTGTGTAACGACAGCTTTAGTAATAATGACCCGAATTGTTCAATAAGGTAGCAAAGAGGGAGTACTAGATATAACCTTTGGCTGTTCAAAGAAATTCACTACTTTCATTTGATTTGATTTTTCCATTGGTCCACATCTTTCTCCTCTTTAAGACATTTCAAATCAATTACCTACTCACCCATCATAGTCATGAGATGTGTTAAGGAGAAGCAGCGGGGCTCCAATCAGATTTTCTAATGGCGATGTTGCCATTTCCTGCCCCTCTGGACACAAACCACTTGAAATTAGGGTGAAATCTTTTTTTCCCTCCACGGTGGCAGGCCATCATCAAATCAGGAAGGACCTGCAGCTTCAAAGTGTGTAGTTAAGATGAATTTGTGGACCTCTGGAATGAGATAAGGCTGACCTGAAAAAAGCAGCTACAAATGGAAACTTGGTAACTGAAACACACTGCAACCACATCCTGGATTTATAGCTATTACATTTCAAGGTGTAGTACTTTACATTACACAGGTTTCAAGTGGGTGTGGGTCAGTCTCCACAGTTTTAACTTCATTTAATCCTGATAAACAAAATTCATTGTCGCTTAGAAACAGAAAAAAAATAGAACCTTACAAAAATGTCGCTCCTGAATAAAAGCAAGATGTCGTAATCATTCCTCCTATTTTATCTTCTTGCTTCGGATATCTCAAATTGGATCGCACGATTAATTTTGTTAAGATAATATGATAATCATAACAATTCAGAGGACAAAATAACTGGAAAGTGTATATTTCTAAGTCTACCGCTCCAATGATGATTAAAAAGTACTTTTGGGTGCTACCTTATACATAAGAAGTAACAACACTGGGTACTTATAAATGTGTGATTTGACAGACTTTTACAGTTTTCCCTTTCTCACATGACCCTCAAAGTGTCTTCCTCCTTTCTTCCTCCTGACAGCTCATTTCAAGGAGGAAATTAATAAATTTTTATGATAGGACACGCCATAATCAGAGGCCTCAGGATGATGGAGCAGAACACCAGGTTGACCTGCGCTGCTGTGAGCTTGGACACTGCGGATGCTTCGGCTGAATACTCTTACTTGGTCTGAAGCTGGTGGAAAGCTGTGCCAGGCAGAAGCATCGGTTGCACATATAAGGTTGATTAATAAATGTGAACATGCCAGTGAGCAGAATGGAGTTTCAAGGAAGTGATCTAAAGACAGAAACACAGCTGGAAGTCATCCGGAGGTGCACAAGCAGATGATTCAGGGAAGAGATCTGCCAAGGTGAAATTAAGTCTGTATTTTTTTCTATGGACATAGCCGAGGAACCCGATTTGGCTCAGTAAGTATATTCTAATTCCTAGGATGACTGCAAAAGATTGGTTTGAAAAGGTCAACTTCTTTTTTCCCCAGAGTATTGAAAATAAAAATAAAGTCCTAGTTTCGCTTACATACAAAGATGTGTCACAGCTACACAGCAGAATTTCTGTCCCGTTCTTCCCTGTCACTGTAAGAAAGAAAGAAACCAAAAGGTCAGTGTGGTCAGAAGTTTGCATACACTCATCATGGACATCGAGGTCACGGTCATAAGATTTTCAGGATTATTTGAGCTGCTTTTTTTGCAGCAGCATCTATATTTTTGGAAGATTTTTATGGAGCTTTTTTGACTTTATTGGATAGTTTGATGCTGAAGATCTGGCATGTGGTCCCTTACTCATCCAGTGAGCTAAAGTGGTTCAAATTTATTTCAGATTTTGTCTTATCTACACAGGGTCAAAATAACAGAGAGGCCAAAATATATGGATACAATCACTTATATATTTTATGGTGCTAAAGGTTCTATAATGTTGTTTAACCAATTCCTATTAACTTTGTGATTATGACTGACTATAACTGGTAGTTAGCAAAAAATATTTATTTTTGGGGGGTAAATGATAAGTGGACACGTTTTTTTAACTTTTCTACTCGGAGTACTCAAAGCGCTTTACACAAGTCGTCGTATTCACCCAAGGAGTTTTTCTATGCTCTTTCTACGTAATTGCTTTCTATCTAACATTCACATGCATTCATGCTCCAATGGATACATCAGAGAGCAATTTGAGGTTAGTATGTTACCCAAGGATATTTGGCATGCAGACTGGAGGGATCAAACCGCAAACCTGAAGATATAAGCTAAAAAATCGTCGATTTACATAAGTTGAAAAGATTTCTTGGAGCCTTTGTAAACAACTGTAGATTCCAAGATCACCAGTTGAAAAAATTGTATGTAAGTTATTTAGATATGTCACCACTTAGCCAAGGTCTAGAAGGAGACCCAAACTGTCACCCTCAGATGAGAGGTTGTCACAGTTTGGGTGAGTCCCCAGTGGGTTTTTCCACAGAGTCATGGTTCCCACCCCTGGGTGGAGTCGCTGCAGTCCTGCATGTCTCCACACCTGCTGGTAATTGAGCTGCCAGTACTCTTTAGGCATGAAAAGATGAATAAAAATACTTAAGAAAAAGAACCTGATGGAGGTTGTCATAATTCATGCATGAAAGGGTTAAATAACAATAATTACAATGAAACACGTCATACATCTATAGTAACATTAAACAACCAGTGGGTGGCAGGGTATGGAGTGACACATCAGTGTCCAATGTAGTGGTTTATGTGCAAGTATACCATCAACACTGACACACACATACAAGAGAACAGCGCTTGAATCCACCGTAGTGACCACTGTGCGTGAAAGGGTTAATTTTTGATGAAGTTTGACTTTTCTGGTTTTATGAATAAACATATCTGATCAATGAGACAACCGCATTTGGCAACAAGTGGTACTGCATATACAGTTATATGGAAATAGTGAAATTATTCTAGTTTATCTCAGACACACAACTAGACGTTGCTGCAGGTCAACCGACTCGCTGAATCTATTTCTCTGCCTCCTCAGATCTGGTCCCAACTCTGCCAACAGGAGCTCAAACTGCCCCACTGACATCTGAAATGTGCACGAAAGTGGTCGTGATACAGCTTCAACTCCTGGATCAAATGATGAAATTCTTCCCACTGCTGCCAGCGTGTTTTTCGAGGATACCATTTTGATAAAAATGCAGAACATATTTATATACTTTACACAACAAGTTTGTGTCCAAAATATTGTTACAATACAACATTGAAATTCAGTGAGCTCTTCAGAAGTACCCTTTCTTTAAAAATGTTCAAACGTTAAAAAATCTGTTGCAGTATTTTTGTCATTTACTGCACCTTCGAGATTAAAATCATGTTTATGCTTCTTCACACCAAAAGCTTCAAAAAGCTACAAATTTTCTTGTTGTCCATCTGGCTAAGTGTGGACCACATGCTTAGAAACTTTCAACACATCAAGATTATCGGTTACATTTCTCTGCTGCAACACAGGGTGTTGATAATGTGTAACTCAAAAGGCACTGAGTACAGTGCAAGTGACAACACTTTCACTCTGTAGAAAACGATCTACAGATGGCAGATCATGAATCCTTTCAGATTAATGCCCTTGGATCTATCAATTCTCTACCCGCTGTCCCAAGTGAGATATGAAGCTTTTATGCAATCAACAAACTTGAATAGAAAACACTGTTTTCTTGACATGGACCAAAAAAAACCCCCATTGTCATCCCGTCAAACTGAATCATAAAGCTCGTGGGTACGGCCATCCATCTTTTCCTGCAGAGCTCTAGAGTTTAACTGCAATTATTCTAATTCACTATGTCCAAATGGTAGCCAAGTGTTTTACCATTTTGTAATTTTTCCAAAGGCTGCCTTGTTAAGATTGCTTTAACCACTTAGAGCCTGTCAGATATGCCTCTTTCTCTCTCTGATGATGAACGCGAGCAAGTGTGAAAACTAATTTTTTGCTCTATCTTGTAACCAAGCAGGGTATATTTTCCATTTCTCTCCTCACTACTGTATTCTGGATACATGCCTACTACCCATGTCCTGAGCTGTCACGGCAGATCCCTCAATCTTTTTACCCTCTTTGAAGTGCAATTAGTGTTGATGAAGATCCAATGCACGCAGTGGAACTGAAAATCAAACCGGAGCAAAGTCAATCTGATTTAATTTGTAAAAATGTAACTGTGAAAGCAGCATCTCAAGCCGTCCTAGCTTTAATTGTGACATTTCTTCTTCTAGCAAACAAACCACACACTTTAATTGATTATGGAGCATTCACTGTCACAAGCATCTAGTAGGATGACCACAGTTCACTTTCAGAATTTGTTTGCCAGCTGAATAACAGGATAATGATACCTCTTTCATAATATTTGGACGGTGACGATGCCACTGTTTGACATATGCTTGAATTTACTTTTAAAAGGGCAGACAAACTCGCATATGCATGCTATCTGGTGCACATCCTGCTACAAGCTGCAGCAATTACCAGACAGCTAAATTAGTGCTTGATGCAACTTAATGTAGCCTCCCTAAAGAGGCTGAGTTTATATTGACAATTTGTTAATCAAATTAGAAAATGGATTATGCATTGAACATCTGGTCTTTGTAGTAACACTCATTATTAAGCTCCACTGTGTAGCTGTGGGCGAGCTGTTCAAACACTTGCATTTCTGGTGTCCATATCTCAGTGTCAACATATGAGCTCAGTGGTTGTGATGCTCAACATTCCTGTCACTTCACCTTCTCTTTACTCTGTCACGAGATTTCCTTTTCTATATACATTTTGAAAAGGAAAAAGGAAATCAATTGAATATTTCATTTTTCCCCTCACATAGTGAGAGATGGCACATTTCAATCTTCAGGCTGGCCCCTCTGAGAGCTTATCATCGCTGATGTATAAACTTCAGTGTAATTTAATGAAAGCCATTTTTTCTCTCCACTGTGGAGCACATAGCTCAATGGCATTATGTTTCACCCAGTCTGAGAATCACAATCTCCATGCAAGTCTGATTGTTTCTCCCACAGGAAAGAAGGCATCTCTTAATAATACACCAAAATGTCCCTTCTTACAAATAGCCGTTAACCTGTATGCCTCTGCGGTCTTTGTAGGACAGTTTTTTTTTGTATTTATTAACATGATTTACCATCAGTAAAAAACATTAAAAACCACTTATCTGTATTTTTTTTAATTTAAAACTGTAAAAGCAGCAAACATGTACAAGGGCAATATGGCACATTTTTAAAACCCATACTGTATTTAGGTTGCTGTGTAGAGTTAACACTGGCATTTATATAAAATCTGCAAAGCAGGCCCTCCCAGAACCATGAGCGTCCAGTTAAAATGACTTCAGCTTGTCGGCATAAATGGAAATCTTCCCAAGGTTACAGCGTTACATTGCTAATTGCATCCAAACAAAATAAAGAATTAAAGTAATTACATTTTGTACCGCTCTCTTCTCTTATTTAGCATCAGCGGTGCACACTGACAGTCATAAGGGGACTTACAGCTGGGATTACCAAAGTAAATCAGAAAGCTCCTTAGCCCCAGGACTTCTGTGACAGTGGTAGCACTCTGAAAATTTGTCTTCTGTTGTGTGTGTAGTGTATGTGCGAATGTGGAATTGTTTGTGCTGCAGAGACTCAGTAGTATTCTGGTTTCACTCAGTTTTCTTCCTTTTTTTAAAAAAAAAACAATTTGTGTTCTATTATAAAGTAACAGAGAAGAAAAACTCAGCGGCTATTCTTTTAAAATTCAGTGAAAGAGGTGATCATCACTTTTATATGTTCAAGTGCATAGTGTGGAGGATATCATAAGGCCTTGAGGCAATCAGATGTAAAACACAATGTTTACGAGTGTTTAAGTTGTAAATCGGTCACATTCGACCCAAACACAACAGGAAGGTTAATCTGCACAGTGACAACTGAGGAAAAACCTTGAAATTTGACGGCAAACATCACAAGCCTAACTGTAACACCCAATGTAACTAACTATTGTATAAATTACGTAGTTTATTTAAAAAAAACAAAAACATTTTTCTTCTTTTTTAAATATGTCTTACCCCCAAAAAAGACAACGCCAGCTGCTGTTCCAGTGGAAAACACATTGTCAATTTACATGAAATTTTGCATTAATGTAGTGTGTGATGTAAAATGCCCATCTATTTTGGGTTTGTTCATATGTTATACAGATGAAGCCCAATTGCCCAAAAGTGTAATCAAATGGTTTAGTTGTCAAGCAGCTTCTCTACACCCTGTGAATAATTACTCATTAAACATGTATGCCCAACGAGGAGCAAACTTATATTTCTAAATCAGCAAACTCCCATGTCATACTGGGAAGGCTAGATTACATATCATCAGTTCACGGTTGTTTGGAGCCCATGAGATTGTGAGTGAAAAATGAGAAAATGAGTAGGCGATGTGGCCGATGCGACCCTGACTGGGTTTGTGTGGCATAGCAGATGATCCCCATCATCATTCTCCTGTTAGGGTAATTGGAGTCGGTGAGTAGCTCTGGATCGATTTGGTCTTTTCTGAGCTGTGCCTGCACTGTAAACAGACCTGCAGGGCAAACAGGCCCTCTGTCTTTCTGATTGTTAACTTAAATCACCAATCCCACCCTTTAAATCATCCCATTGACCACCAGTTTGTTATTATTTTGTAACAGCTAAGAATTTAATTCTGTTGGACCACCTCGGTCCAGTAAGCTTTTGGAATCACTGGAATCTGTGTTTTTGAACACAAACCACAGGAATACTGAGGGAATCAAAACCAGAATGCATTTGCATGAACTGCTGAGGTTTTCGTTAGTCCTACTGTGAGCTGATGAGACTTGCGCTCTGACAGCCTGGGGTCTTGAAGCTGAGCTGAGGTCTTATTGACATGGAGCACGCAGCTTTGCTGTGACCGCCACCGCGGCGGCCGAGCTGATCCACCGACCCTGCCGCGGAGACACAGATGCCAATGTTTAAGAACACAGCGGGAAGCAGTGGAATGAGGGAGGGAAGCTAAACTAGTGCCAGAGAGCAAACAAGCGGACACAGGGAGAGAAGAGCTCTTAATTCCCCCTCTCAGGAATTTTAATTCGAAAACCAGTCAGAAACCACTTTTGAAACAAAACTTCCCATCCCAAGAAATCTTTAGATGCTGATCAGACTTTTGCCACACATAAATAAAAGGTTGTGTGGAATCTAAAGTTTTTAGCCCACAATAAGGCCACATTTACGTGCTATGGATTTTCAACTCTCCCGCAAAAACTCATTTAATGTCACTCGAAGGAGCAAACAAGATGGGGAGAAAACAGAAATAAAAAGAAGAGAAATTCTGTTGCCTGCACAAAGAAAACTGTTTCAGTTCTTGACGGCACGCCAATTTTTTTCAGCCTTCTTCATCACTGATGTTTTCCTTGCACCACAAATATATTCTGCATTGTGAGTACAAAACGCCACTTTGCGAGGAGCACAAGCACCGATGAAACATCATGGTGAGTAATTGGACAGAAATGTAAACGTGGCATCATTAACGCATGTTTTCTATTCTGTTGCTGCGGCATCCTTTAATGTGATGTCCATCAGTGAGCATAAAGTTTAAAAACACGTTTGAGGTTCTACTGTATACGCAAAAATTACTGTATCTGTGATGAACCATTTGCTGGACATTGTGGAGCGGATGCACATGTCAAAGGCATGACCACATGATGAAAAGAAAAGGTCTGTCAGCTTCCAGCATTCAATTGATTTTATTGCTAACTCTGGATATCAAAATAGTGGTACACTGCTCAAGGGGAATGACATTCTAAAAGTCATTGCCGCTTTAAAAAATGTATTCAAATTGATTGTTGCTTAGCAGGGCACTATAGCCTCAGGTTCACTGTAATTTATTGTTATTATTCTTCACAACAATAATTCTCACACTTGATTAATTGCTTTATTAATTAGATTTTTATCTAAACAATTACAGTCACAGTTGCCGTCTGCCTTTCTGTCAATGCCGACTGCATTAGTACTGACCCAGTCTGACGGTGACAAACATCGACATAAGTCAACAAACTGACCTCATGTCTGGGCTTTGTTTTGTGTGTTCACGTTTCCGTCTTACACTTGAAAATGCTCCAACACACTTTCTGAATGAATGTAATTAGGTCCTTTCTTGTCATGTGAAGAAACAAAGGAGAGACACTTGAAAAATAGCTACGGGCAGTGTTCATAACAAAGAGCAGTCATTTCTTTGTACTGAAGACCGACCGAAATGCTTCTGAGCTACAAACAAAAGGAGGAACATTGGTTACAGTGCCATTTTCACCACAGTCAAACCCATCAAGAAGCTAAATGAGGATAGGCACGAAAGAAATGTTGTAATAAACTTCACATGTCCAGCACCTTCTTGTTTAATGATGTAAAAAGCTGCTGTTCTGTCTGTTGCTGCTGGGGTCACTCACAAAGTATTCTTAGTACTGGCGGCTTGGCACACTGGGCCAATCACATAAAGTGTGTGTGTGTATAATGTAATAAGAATGTGTTTGATAATTAGATACGGATCACCCATCATGGTATAATTGAATACCAGTCGTGATAGAATTTAGGACAGGAACCCTGGAGTCTTGATCCTGGTGGTGGTGAAGATGAAGATTGAGGCTTGGATGGAGCTCTGAGTTGTTTAGGAGAGGTGGAGATGGCGGAGTAGGTGGGTTGCACAAATGAAAGTCTGAAAGGGAGCATGGCGGAGAGCACATATTTGAATGACGCAGAGTGGAGGCTGATTGGCTCCAAGAAGGTGGGCGAGAAGATGATTGGACTAAAATACTGACATAAAAATGTCAGTATTGAGAATGACATCGTGGGAAATTGGTAGCAATGTAATGAGCAGACTATGAGTAGCCAAATACCCAGTGACGCAGGCAGATAAGTTTAATAAGGGAGATCTGTAATCACTCAAGGATAGTCTCCAATAATACAGTGCACAATAATCACAATGACAGGCGCCTTAAGGTGCTTTTATTTTAAGGCAAAGACCCTACAATAAGGAAGAAAAACCGCAAATCCCTTTGAGCAAGCACTTGGCAACAGTGGGAAGAAAAAATTCCCTTTTAACAGGAAGACATCTCCAGCAGAACTCAACTCATGGGAGGTCAGCCATCTGCTACGACTGGTTGGGGGTCGAAAAGACAGACTGTGGAAGAAAGCCAGAAATGAATAATAACTGATGAATAAATACAGAGTGGTGTATAAGCACATAGTGAGTGAAAAGAGGTTGGTAAAGAAAAAAGCTCAGTGCATCATGGGAAGTGATCAAAGTGCTCTATTGGAAGCATACGGTTCTATGTGGTATTTAAGATGAGATGGTGTCACGTCCTGGGTCACTGACCCATTGTTTTGTATCTGTTTAATTAGTGTTTCCTGATTATTTGTTATTCATGGTTGTCACTGTTAGTGTTTTGTTTTAGTCTTAGTATTTCTACCTCCCCTTGTTCTGTAGTATTCCCTTAGTTCTAGTTCTTAGGTGTTGTTATTTGGCTGCCCTGTGTTCTGTGTTTCAGGTTTCTATGTTCTCTGTCTTCCCGGTCTCTGTGTCAAGTTACGCATCTTGAGTTCAGTCGGTGTGTGTCCTGTTTTACTTTGAAGGTCCTTGTCTTATATCAGTGTATTCAGTTTTGCGTCCTCCCTGTCTTGTCATGTTAATTAGGTTCAGCCGTGTCTCCCTCCTGTGTGCATGTTCCTCATTTCCCTCTGTGTGTACTTGCGTTCTCGCGGACTCGTTATACGTCATCAGTCAGAGACAAGTACTGTCCCAATTCAAAGTACTCATCACTGGTCCATCTGCATTACCTCTGCATTTTTCTGCTTGCCATCCTGCTTGTCATCCCCTGTATTCTCCATGTTTCCAGACTTTCTTGTTTCCAGTTTCGTGAGAAGTTTAGTTTTCCCAGTTTAGGTTTTTCAGCCTCTGCTATGTTCAGCTCTTGTTTGTATCTTGTGTTGGCCCCTCAGTAAATAAAGTTAACTCATAATAAATCCTTCGTTCGTGCCTGCACTTGGGTCCTTCTCTAACCACTCCACATGTCTGCTGCTGCAGCCGTGACAGATGGGGCCTGATTATTCAGTACCTTGTATTTGAGGAGAAGGATTTTAAATTCAGTTCTGCATGTGACAGGGAGCCAATGAAAATAAGCCAATATGCTCATTACATCACCAAATGCACAAAAATGAAAAAAACGTCACTAACAGAGAGAAGAGCTGCACACAAAACAACTTCAACTTATATAAAAAAAAATATCCCCGGAATAATTCTTTCTCTTATGTATGCTAAGTATGATCAAAGTAGACAAAAGGCTACATTTGTTCCCGTATGGCCTTCGTATTCTCTTTTAATTGCCCAACAGCCACAAACATCTGAAAGAATTGAAAGCATGCTGTGAACTCAAATTCTTGTCTCATAAATTCTTGTCTTATGATATTAATAGCCTTTAAAAAAAAAAAAATACATTCAAAAACATTTGCATTGTTTGGATTTTTAGCTCGGATTGAGCAGCTGAATGAACATTTTTGTCATACAGGAGACTCTGATGTCCTGCAGTGATAGAGCTGGATTTCCTATTACGTTGTGCTGGCTCTGTTTCACTTGAATTGATTCAATATGCAAAGGCCCTTTGAGAAATCAGACAGCCTGTAGGGTGTGTGCCATGGTAATGTGGCCCTGGATGAAAAGCATGAAAAGCATGATTATGAAGCTGGTAATGCAGAGCACACAGAAAATGACTGTCTACTGTATCTATCTGACCGTCAGTCTATCCACTCTATTTGTCTCCCTGTCCTCCTCTCATTTCTCTCACCTTCCCCCTTCCCCTTTCATACATTTCATATATTAATTGCACTCTTAAGTGGGACCTTGACCTCCAGTCACCATCCTTGAAAGAGCTGTGTCTACAGACTCCCACTTTTTTAGTTGCTACTAATACATTGTGTGTGGGAAGGGATGGTTATGGCTCTCATTTCTAGTCCTTGCCACCATATATATTAAAATACGCTAAAACCCCTGAGAATAACCGGCAGTCTTCGATCCTGCTAAACAGATGACTTGGTTTTTATGCTAGACGTTTACTCTATAAATTACTGTACTGCTTTGGATCATTTGATCAGTTGTCAGAATATGAATTTTCTTTCTTGTGCCCAACAGAATGAGGAGTTCTCATTCTTTATTCCTATTTGAGTCAAATATGGAGCTACAGAAAAACCGCCTATTGTGGGATATGTGTGTACTAATATAGAGTTTTTAGTTTCATAGCTTTATTCTGCAAAAATATTTTCTAATCATTTCAATGTGGAAGTTATCACATACATAATAGTCTAATATGAATTGGGTTGAACTGGCCATAATTTCTCACAAAGATGTAGGGAGTTTCTCACATCTTTGTTTAACCAGTGGTACAAACTGTACAGTTAGCTTCCAGGTATAAGTCACAATTATATTTATTGCACAACATTAATCAATACAAGATATACAAGAGTTCTTAAACATGGTTAGCATTATGTATAGCACTGTGATAAATGTTTTAAAGGGCTTTTACAAAGTACTTCATATCCTATTTAATTTACAGTGCTATCTGAAGAGTTTTCTCTTTGTTACCCTCAGAAAGCTAATAGTCTGGTGCAGTAGTTATCTAATGTCAGTGAAAACATGTTGGACCAAACTTGAAATTAGGAACACATTTCTAGAGTGTTTAACTAAAAAACAAATATATCGATTGGACCTGAGTCCTCGTAATGTTTAAAGATGCTTTTAGTGGACAGGGTGTATTCACACCATACCTTTGAAAGTTTCTGGACATGTTGCAGCCTTTTCTTTTTGGTTTGCTGTAGTGTTTCAACACATCTATGGATTTTGGGGACTGTATTGTCATAACTGACATTAAGTAGTAGGAGTCAGGAGTTCACAGAAAATAACCTGGAGAAGCAGAGGTATGCACCAAAGAGAAGCAGAAGTCAGTAGAAGCAAGATGGAACACATGTGTGTGTGAATGAGAGGGATTGGGAACTTCCAAGGAGTAGAGATTGTTGGATGTGTTTAAATACCCGGGGTCAAACATCCAACGCAACAGGCAGAACATATGAGGGATGAAGAGGAGAGTGCAGGCAGGGTGGAGATGAGTGTCGGGGTGATTTGTGACAGAAGGATAGCAGCACAGTGCAAGAAGCAATATGTCAGTGAGACCTGCTGTACTGTATGATTTGGAGATGGTGGCACTAACAAAATGATAGAAGGCTGAGCTGAAAACGGCAAGATTATTATTACGAGTGACCAAGATGGAAAAGATTAGAAATTAATATACAAGAAGGACAGCTTATGTTGAGTGTTTTGGGGAAAGAGACAGGAGAGGCAACGCTGAGATGCTTTGGACATGTTCAGTGTTAGAGTAAAATGGTTTAATGTTGTCATTATTGTGATTATTGCTGTATATATGAAGCTGTAAGACCTTTAGTTTAACTGTAGAGAACAAAGAAATTCCTTTGCCACACCACATGCCTGAAGCAAGGTTGTAAACTTTAGAGACTGTTTCATGTAAGACTGTTGTTTCATGTAAGATAAGAGATGTTTTACTTCCTGACTCTTACATCTGTGTTAAACCAAGTTGCAGGGAGTTTATGATGGTCATTTTGGATCTTCACAGATCTCCACACACAGACACACATATGCATACAGACACGCACACACACGCCCACAGACACACACACACACACACAGAAGGCTTTTGTTAACACTATGTTTACGACCATGTGGGAGTGGTTTACAATGGGGGTGTTGCCAATTCTGTGTGTTAATAAAAGGTGACTGCATGGGGGCGGAGTCGGAGAGAGACAGTTTGGGGAGACGGCGCAGACCAGACCCGAGCGAGGTTAGAGGACAGACCTTCGGGTCTCCTCGTCCTTCGTCTCCTCTTCCATGCAGTCATGTAAAATGAAGCTTGCTCAGAGTCTTGAATCACCCACATATACAGTTCAAAGTTTAATTGTTCAAGTAGGATCTCCAGACAGATCCTAACATTTTTAAGAGATAATGGATATACTGGACAAAGGATGCTAAAGATGCATCTGCCAGGCAGGAGGCTAACGGTATGACTACAGAAAAGGTTCAGGATGCAGTGAAGGACATGCAGAGGATTGGTGTGACAGAAGTGGATATAGTGAGATGGAAGTGGTCACTGTGGTCCTCACTAAAAAGAGTCAAGATCTTCACAACTAAAAAAATTTGGGAAAAAACTAAGATAGATACCTTTTTTCCCTGTTACAGCGTTTCCCTATCTAAAATGTATTACAGTAATCATAGGTATAAACAGTGGGTAATAGATTGGGCAAATAGACTAAATAGCCAAAGTGAAAGGAGAATGATATGAGTTTAATCAGAATTTCAACTGGAGAACAATGTCATGGAAACAGAATAAGAATAGCAACTACAGCACATTTTTGTTGTTACCAGCTTCTCCTAACAGACATTTGCATTTTCATTGTGAAAACGACAATAAAAACACACAGTTGAAACCCACAAACCTAATCAGGTCACTTGTTAAACACAATGAGGGCCATAAATATCAGATTTAACCAAACAAATTGCATTCGATGGAAGCGTGAGCATCCCTCCTCCTTCTGCATAGACTCTCAACAACAGTCGTCCTGTTCCACTCAAAAAAAGAAGGAAATGAAGCCAACACTGTAAAGCAGGCATCCCAGCGGGCCCTTAAACTGTAAATGTTTTCACACTACGCCAGCTGAACCAGTGGTGTGCAGCCAAAGCGTGACATGCATCCTTACACAGTCACACTCGTGTTACACCGCAATGATATGTGGTGGTCAGGTGAGCAGGTCCTTAACCTTCAGACCGGCAGAAGATGAATGATGTTGTGAGAAAAGGCGATGACTTAGCAAGCCGGCACATGTGCAAGTGGAAAATGGTGGGTGAAAAAAAAATAATAACAAACTGTTCTCATATGGCATGAAAAAAAAATGTAGTTGTTTTATCTGATGAAATCAAAGAGAACACTGAACAACTGCTCGTACCACAGATGTTCCACTGACTGCAGGTGTCCCCGTGCATCCTTTTGTATTTAAAAGTTGGTTTCATGTACCTGTCAGGATGACTTTCGTTTGTCTTTGCTGGTAAACTGATAAATAAAGTGAGATAAGTGACTCACATGCACATCTGTTAATGTCAATTCAAACAAGCACGCAGGTAATGTCTCAGGTGCTGAACACCAATTGTAGCACTAGGTGAGGAAATTAGATGAAATATGTCATACAATGTGGATTTTGTCTACTGCCTGTTACATGTGAGTTCAACCTTGTTACACCTTGATTCCTTTTGGCTTCACAGGATCCTTCTGTATCTTTATCGCCTTGGAAACTCGAATGTGGTCGGTATTCGCACATGGACGGAAACTCTGACACATTGCTACAAACATTTCAGAGATATTTTGTTGTAGCAAATCCAATAGAACATCAAGGATCTTGTCCATCTTATAATCTGCTTATCACCAAGAAAAATGTAGTTTCAGTCTGCAAAATCACTGCAGTAAACACTGCTGTGGTGTCGAGCACACGGAGCTCATGGGGGATAGCATGATGGCTGCCCCACAATTTCTGCGTTTTCCGGTCACCTCACCTGGTAAACACACATGGGGATAGTGTAAATTTGGAGTCTGGAAATGAAGCCAGCAACAGCTCTCCACTGATTTTACTGAATATTCTGAGTGCAGTCATAATGCAGGCAAAATTCACCATAAAACAAAAGAAAACCAATACATTCATGTTAACCTAATTTCACTTTAAAATCATAATTAATGGTGTTAAGCAGTGAATCAGTCTGGTATAAATATTTTTATGTCCAACCATATTGCCTGTCTGTCTTTTATTATATTTAAAAGTTATTTATTCTCTGTGATGATGATCTGTTCAAGCCCTTCTCTGGAGGGGTGTCCTCTCCTCCCCCAACTGGGGCTGTTCCTGATTGGACTGCTTACCTGGTTCTTCCTTTAGTCCAGCTGCATTGCCAACTACACCATATTTCTAATAGCACAGCTAAGTAGTTACTCAGAACACCTTTAGTTCAGCTTGCCACCATATCGCTTTGCTGTGTATGTTGTCAGTGTTCACTAATTAGATTATACCTAGTTTGTCTTGTTGTGATGATACTTTGACTCTGTGCGCAGCAAACTACACATCCCTGTTATTAGCTTAGAAACATTTGCTGTGCTAATTACAGTTTCTCTTTTGACTGCTGACCTCCTATAGACTTCTGTGATGAACTTTTTGGTTAGGATTCTCTTTTATTTAGATTTATTTCTTTGCTACATGATGGATACAATAATCATTTGGTTTTCTCTTTTTGCATTGTTTCCTTCCACTGTGAAAATGGTAATATGACTGGTGCTTAAATAGGGCTTTTCTAACTAAGCATTCAGAGTGCTTTTATGCTATCATAAATGTCATGTCAGCGATTAATAGAGTTTATAATTTTCCATTTTTTCTAACTCTCCTGCCTCTGTACAGAGTGGGGTCACAACAATATTCAATTTTAAAGGTAACAGCGTTGCTTGACGGTTGCATGATTGGAAGAACCGCTGAACCCCAAGTTCATGTCTGTCTATCAGCATTCAAGTGGTCTTTTTCTTTGACCATTTATAGCTGAATGTAAGCCTTATAGACAAAGATACCAGACCCAACCCACTGAGCACTTTTCCCAATGGACTGGTTTCTGGAACTGATTATTTATTTAGTTTGGCCCTTTAATTTTCACTTTCGGTAGGGAGCCTGGACATTGTTTCATAAACGAGCCACCAAGGAGGTATTTTGAGCATACTTTGGCACATTCTGACAGCTCTGCATGTGTGATAACTGAAAACTATTATCATTACCTAAATTATTAATAAAACCCTATAATTAATTTAAATAACTTTCAGTAGAGTTATAGATCACTATACAAATCAAACTAATATGGCTTATAAATTATATGAATTTATAAGAGTAAAAACCTAAAGAAAAGAACTGAACGAAAGGCAGGTCACATTTTTCAAATGATGAAACTAACAACCAGCTAAATATCATCTTTCTTTGTTCTTTGTAAACTAAAATTTTAATTACATTATGTTTTTCCATTTTATAATACTGATATGGATTTCACAGTCAGGTCTCTCATCTATAATTATATACAACTGCAATAGCTTTCGTCTCAAAATGACTGCATTGGTAATTTTTAGAAATTTCATCCATTTGATATGAAACACATTCTGGCCAAAATGTTCTCTGTTTCCATTAACAAACTCAAATATGGAACTAAAGGCAATTCACGAGACATGAAAAATTAAATTAAAGTAAACTGCGACTGCTGCAAGCTTATCCCCCCGCCCTCCGCCGTTTTCCACCAAATAAAATGCTATTCACCATCTGCTCCCTCAGGCTACTTTAAGACATCACTTCAGAAATTCTCTCATGAGTGTGAAATTTGGATTACTAAACTTGCTTTAATCACTCATTTATTCCCTAAGACTGTCATAGTAAGCTTGCTAATGTCTTGTGAATCTACAAGAGCAGAAGTGTCAAGGCTTAAGTTTATGCAGACGAGGGTATTTTTTGTTTGTTATTTTTGAGAAATGCAGGAGCTTCTCTCTTTTGAAAGGCTACGTGTTTCATTAGAGACATGTACATAGGAGGGACTGGTTGATCCAGCTCATATTGCTACCTTGGCTGTGGCTATCCACGCCAATGTTAAATTAATAATCTGTATCTTTGAGTGTGAGGCAGAGGCTGGTAATGATTTTTTAATGTGTAACAAAACTTCAAGCTTGACTTAAGCAGGTTTGTAAATTAAACATGTATCCAAGTAATGTATCCAAAAATATACATTTACTAAATTGTAGGTGGTTATTAGTGAAATAATACATTAAATAAATGAAATAGAGTAAAAATATTTTCAAAAAGAAAATGTATTGATGCTATTTTTTGACCTGTGCTTATTTCAGAAGTAAAACCCATGAGGCTGCAAAATGCTATCCCAGTAATTTCTCCTCCTCACACACCTGACCTGACCTGACTCAGATCTTCAGTGAAGTCCCCTCACCTTGACCATAGTTTCCAGTTAAGTAAAAAAATCAAATAAACAGATGAAAAATACTAAAAACTTGTTCCAACTTCATGATGTGGCAACATGGTATACTTCTAAACTGCTGTTAACTTCCTCCATGCTTTATTAGCTAGCTGCTACTAACATGCAGTTGTCAATCAGCTCATTGTTACCGATATCTGATCCAGTTTTTTGGGAGAGTACTGGACAGATATCTGATGCAAATATAGGAATGGACCATACATAAATTCTAAAGCATTAGCAATCAGATTTGTGTGTGTGGGCAGTGTACTTTGAATAGTCTAAGGAGCTTGGAAAGAAAAGCGTCTGGACTTCTTTAAGTTGCTTGAAGACGTTTCACCTCTCATCCGAGAAGCTTCTTCAGTTGAAAGGTCAAATGGTGGAGAGTCCTAGATTTAAGCCCTTTGGAAGTGTCCGCCAAGAGCGACATGGACCCCGAATTAATCATGCAAGCCAAGGTGTGAAAATGGGGGGTAGGTCACAATCAGCCAAAGTACCCATTGTGAAACCTAGTCCGACCCTATCATGTGATTTCCTGTGGTCAGAAGACCCAGGATGTACGTAGGCGTTAAGGCATCTGCGAAGGGATCTCAAAACTGGATTATAGATCTGTTCAAAGATCGTTCACAGTGGACATAGGTGGTTTGAAAGAGGAGTGAAAGAAGCCATCTGTCTTCTCTGTCAAAAATGTGAACATTGGTGTCCTCCAAAGAGTGACCTTTGTCCTTCAAATGCAGATGGACAGCTGAGTCTTGTCCCGTCAAGGTGGCTCTTCTATGTTGTGCCATGCGTTTATGAAGTGGCTGTTTGGCATCTCCAATGTAGAGGTCTATGCTGTACAGTGTAGGGAGGAATGCTGACACTATGTTGTTAAGTTTGTGTTTACGAGTTTTGTCTTTGGGATGAACCAGATTTTGTCTGAGTGTGTGGCTGGGATTTTAAATCTGGGTCTCTCCACCATTTGACCTTAGAACTGAAGAAGCTTCTCGGATGAGAGGTGAAACGTCTTCAAGCAACTTAAAGAAGTCCAGACGCTTTTCTTTCCAAGCTCCTTAGACTACGATGACCTGGATGACTGAGAACCGTCACAGATACATACTTTGAATAATGTCCATGTGACTCCATCGACTGTATTTTACAATTAGTTTTGTTCTGTCTCAAAAATTAAACAGAATCGATTTCTAAAAGAAAAAAAAAAGAGCATAAAAGAGAGGGCATTTCTGTATACCTGGCAGTGTTAAGCGTGGTAAGTTACTGTACAAACATGCTTATTGAGAGGATCATCACCCATGTAGCTCTTCACACCACAGGGCTTTTTCTTTTTAAGTGTTGCCTTTGTTTGCTAATTCATGAAAACGGTGCTCCCTCTTCAATAATTAAGAGCTTTTCTGCTTGCAGAGGGAAACGTGTGCGTGTGGATTTGTTCTCGTGAATGGCTGCATCGCATGTAACATGATACTTCAAAACATCCCTACTGTGAGCAAATCAGCATATGCCCAGCACACATTACACAGACAAATGCTCACCCTCTCTCACATGCAGTGCACTCATCATCACATGCTGTATGACACGCCAGCACACTCATAATGAAACACTGCAAGTACACAAACTGCCAAGGGACTCATACGTCCATACAAACAGATTCTGTAAATTCACACACTCACACTGCGGATAAAACTGTGTTTGTACATTCTTAGATTTTCATCTGAAAGCAGCACAAATCTCTCAGAGGATACACAGATAAACAATGTGTGC